>JACCIC010000166.1:5000-12500 GCA_018907035.1 Sycobia sp. Sy_11 | reverse complement strand
ACTGTTTACGTATTTACAAACCCTGTAATAACTGTATATATAAAACATTATAGTCAACGTTACTATAAATTAAAGGAATTTTCTATTTAAAAAATGCAATCGAGCAAAAATATATTCTCTATGTTGAAACTACGATAATTGGATGTCTTCAGGATTATTTATTTTATTTAGAGTTTTAAGAGTACATAACATAAAACAATATCTGTTATTTAATAAAAATTTATTCTACAGTATCGTGAATTCGAGAAATCCTAATTCGTATATTAATTTACTTATTTATACATAAAAATTTAATTATATTAATTCATTATTATTTATATATGAAAATAAAAAATTATTGCATATTATAAAGAACTGTATTATTTCAGTTGTTTGCAAAGCTTGCTCGTACAGTTGTTTAAATAACATCTGGGTGGCAAATTTTCGACTGCCCACGACGAAATGTGTGAAAATTAAGGATCGATTGATTGTACATGCGGGTATTTTTTTGCAAGAAACATTCAAATATTTTAAGTATGTATTTAAGCTATTATGATTAATAATTTATTAACACTCTCTTATTGACGAGCCTATTATCAATGAATATTCGTTTGATGAAATAATAGATTAGAAGTATTGAAGAAAGATTATTAATTCAATAAAAGGATTGTAAAGGTATAATAAAAAGATTATCAAACATCTAAGCAAATTTTTGATAAAAGTATTATAAATATTTAGGCTTTTTGACTATAGTCAAATATTTTGGCAAAAAAAATCTGTATCTGTTTGCGCTCATTTCTTATACAAGTGTGCTGTTACGATATTAGGACTGATAAAAAAAATTTCTTACGAATGGTTTAATTACAAAAGCAGCTGTATATATCAATGAATAATAAATATTTTATACGAAATTACCAACAAGCCAAATAGATTCAAGCAAATTTTAAGGATGAGAACTGACACTCACAAGTAGAGGCTGTCAATTATATGGGTGACGGATTTGATATCGATTCTCATAAATGATTCTCACGAACTTTTTGCATTGTCAAGATTTGGTACTTTGTTACTTAAAATCAATATTTTCTTCTCATTAAATTGGATTAACGAAGGCTCGGTTATGTTGGAAACCTACCCCCCCCTCCACAGATGTATAGAGATGAAATTATATCCCGGAATATAGAGATAACATTTAAAAGATCTATAAAAAAATACGATTAAAATGTTTTAGAAGGCGGAGAATAGGTTTTAATTAAAAATAGCTCGTCAATGAAGTATAAAGTCAAAATTATTATTAGAAAAATTAAGGGAAAAAATCGTTATAATTTAAGTGGGTTTACAACCCCTAAGTAAGGGTACTTTGAAAAAAAAAACAGAAAACTGGCCGCAACGGGTATTTTAATGCACCAAACGCATATTCACGTTGATTTACCATAATCCTCTGTAATGAAGTACCATACAACTTGCGAACGAAAGTACAGGGCTCACTTCGAAGGCAATCGGAGTTAATCCTCGCTCAATCTGGACCAAATCCGTCATCCACAACCGATAGTAGCGACTTGTCAGTTTTGAAAAAAAAAAAAATACTATATACGTATATAATGTGTCCTCTATGCGATTGTTTGGAGTGTTCTTGTTTTTTTGTTGATTATTTTAGTTTGAGTATTGAGTAATGTGTTTAACGAAAAAAATTATATTAGCAATCGAAGACTTTCAGCGAGCAGCTTCGGACGTGTATTCGAAGTATTGCAGTCAGTTCAATTGAAAATCGTTGCAAAAACCTTTGCAAAATTGGCAATGAAGATGTTCATCATTATGTTATTTTGATTGTATTTTCAGATACTTGTATGATATTTCTCTAAGCTTTTCGTCGATAACATCATCAAGGAGCTCTAAAATGCGTCAATAAGAGCATGTAAAGAAAAAGCTATGTATATATATATATATATATATATATATATAATAAAATTAATGTCATTGATATAATGAAGGAACAACCTTTTCTCTATTTATACATGATACAGGCAGTGGAATAATATATAAGTCAATCGGAAATTAAGTAATATGGTCTTCGTTCTGAATTAATTTGACAGAGACAGTACTTTTCATATACATAAAGGGCAACAGAAATAAAGGGGAACATAACATCAAATGAGACAGAAAACGAAGAAAATTGCTTTTATAGATGCTAGGTGGATTGCGACCTTTTGGTTTGGTCCAGACGTTTAATATAATAATTTAGCAACTGAGGATTCGTTATCAGGCGTGAAGCGAACATCGTTGCAAAATATTGTATATAGAGGCAACTCTTGAATGTTATATAAATTTTAATTAGACGCACATTTATAGAAAAAATCCAGTATAGACTGATATTGGCCTCTTTAAGGGAATCTGGGAGTAAAAATTGAAGGTCATAGCATGAAAAAGTGTTTACTCGATGAAACAATTTTGCAGAAGTGTAGCCTGTGGCTGGCAAATATCCGACATAATATGTGCAAAACGAAAATTCGTGGTGTCAGTTGGAAAATACGACACGATGCCGTAAATAACGTCCGACGTAAGCAAATACACCGTGTCACATCGTTAGCGTCCTAAGACGAAGCATATTCTTCTCGATTACTCCATTTTAAAGCAGTAGAATAATGTCCAAAGACTGCTAAGCGAATTAGCTACCATCGATGCAAAAACATTGACGATGCAGTAATTTGTACTAAATGAAAATTCGATTCGAATTTTATTAAAAGAAAAAAAAATTAAATGCGTTTAATAAAACTATACAAATCGTACATGGACGAACATTATAAAAAAAAATTAGTAGTATGTACAGTATTTGTATACTAAACCGACTTAGATATAATTCATGAAGCATAAAAAAATTTAATAGGACTATCAGTAATTTTTGAAAATAATTCATTTAAATAATCTCTTATTACGTTTTACACGCAATGCAATTAAATGTGTTCTGGTTGAAATCTTCTATTAAATACAAAAAAAATTTGTCTATAGTGTTCACCATTGTGAACACAAATATAGCAAACACGTTAAAAAAATTTTTTCACGTTAGAGTTTATCAGAGATAAAATTATTTATAAACTTAGGATGAAAAAAAATACAGACAATACTGAGCCTAAATTCTCTGGACCATTATTATGAGCCGGAAAACGTGAAATATTTGAAAAAGTCACGAAATCAAGAAGAACAATTTGTTACGCAATAAACCGCATGTTTACGACTACTTATATGTGTATTACACAAATATCAATTATGAATATTTCGTGAAAATCCAGATGATTATTTTCGATAAACATAGCCTAGTAGATAAGGCCAGTGTGCGCCTTCTTTCGATTCTTGGATGAACCTATATAAACTATACATTTTCTACCCCTTCTATCGCTACCTGTTCAACACCCGATTTTCTGTCTACGTCTCTACTCTCGGCGAACGCGCGCGTGCAGGTTTAAGTCTGGCGTGAGGTAAATCGTCAGTCAGTCGGTCAGTCACATGAACACGCGCACACACGCGCGCGCGCGAGCGTGCGAGCGTGCGAGCGTCTATACATCGTATTTAATTATACACAGTGGAACTTTATTATCGGCGCGATGTCGAACTTTATTTAGGTGCTCAAGCTAAAATTACGCGGCAGAGTGTAAAAGAGGGGACTTCCAGTGCTGCGGGCGAGTATGCGTGCATGGGCGTATGCGTGTATATGCGTATAACATATATGGGCCTCCCCAATGCGATTTCATTATCTCGCCATCAGTGCCTAGTGACAAGGATAGCGCGCATTACTCTGAAGTTATTTCCTTTTTCTTTTTTTTTTTGGGCGCTCAGTACTTTTGTTATAACGAGATTGAGGCCCACGATGGCCCGATCGCTAGAGCGAAGAACTAGTAGCTCGGTGATCCGAGTTCGAGCCCCCGGTCTCGACCGACTGACACAGGCGCCGCCGTAAAACCTTAGGTGCGCCGTGTTTGCAAACGGATCGTAAGACCTCCGTCCCTGATTAGCACCGGTATTTGGAAGCATAAAGAGAGCGGACGTTAAATAATAGAAAAACAAATTCTTACCTGGTCGCGGATTAAGAATTATAATTGTACATGGGAGGGTGAAATGGGTAGGGACGATGCAGAGGTGCTCTTAACGGTATCTCCGATGTGTCTCGCGTGCGAGGATCAAGCAGCCGGAATCTCTCCCTTGCCGTTTCTTAACTTTTGTGTGCTTTTTTAAGATTTTCGTTCGTTTTGTAAGATAACTGACGTTGAACATTATTTGTCAATCTAAATAAATTTATGCATGCTATTACGTGTACACGCGCGCGCGCAGCCGCGCAAACGCTATCCTCGATTAAATAATTTGAATAAATTCTTTTTGTTTATTCTATAATGTGGAGGACTTTTTTCGTGTGCAAGGTCAAACACATTACATTAAGCTCCGAAATTAAGGCTTATATGTTTGAAGGCTCATCCCGAAGTAACATAAATTGTTATGTACAAATTTTATTTATTCAACCTATAATTAACTACTTTCACTAAGTCGCCCGGTATCTTCTTTCGTGACGTCAGCGATGATGAACATGAAACGCATCGTCTGTACATGACCTATATTGATGCTTATATAGATTATAGGTATATATATTTTTGATTATGTAAGCATGTACTCACATACTCGAGAATTAATTTATTTAATAAACGTTCGATCACAATCGTCATCTCAAATAGCATTACTTTTATAGTTATACGAAATATATATTTATTACTGAATTTTAACAATAATTTTTTCTCTATTTATATTATGACAGACTGATTAATATAATAGAAGTAAATTAATGAAATTGTTGCAGTGCTATACATGATTTAAACTGCTGAAAACTCAAACTCAAACAATTTTAAAACAAATTCATTACACATATAATTTTCAATGATTAAACAAAAATTGCTCGATAAACAATTCTATCTATTCTCGCTCTTTGCATATGAATAGGCATCGAGCAAATATATGAAGAAAGTATTGCGAATTACGCGCGCCAAACATGTTGGATCAGGTCTTCGTCTGATTTAATTATTCATATATTTGATCGTCAAATTTCGTTCGTTAAATTGTTGAACATTTTCAAATTTTGCAGAAACAATACCAAGAGCCGCGCGGCACGAACTCGAGGAAAATCTGTTTTTTTTTTTTTTTTTTTTTTTTTTTTTTTGTAAAAAGAACAAAACTGAGCTTTAATTATTTACGTAATTTAAATAAGTTGAATATACCGCGGGTATTCCTACGTTACCGATGCGACTCGCCGCAGGCTCGCTCGCTATAGAGCCTGTACAGCCGCACATGTATATAAAGTATAAACAAGACGCTCCCGTAGATGGCGACTACTGCCGACACCCAACAGCAGACAGTAGAGGGTGCACGTATGAACGCTAGCGCGCGCTTCGCGTGCGCATGTGTACAAGGAACTTGTATATATATGCCAAGCTACCAGTCATCTATCAGTAGCCTTTTTCCCTCTCCCTCTTTTACACTCCTTCGTGCCCTCTCTTACTCGCCTAATATACTCTCTACTTCTCTCTCTCTCTCTCTCTCTCTCTCTCTCTTTCCATCGAGCACTATATATATACATGTACTCTTTGACTCCTCTCTGTGGTTTTTTTTCTTTCGGCGCACTGCCGTCGCGCCGTCGTCTCCGCCACCGCTGTTTCTATGTCACTAATACCAAGCGAACAAACTGAGAGAGAGAGAGAGAGACTTGGAGTGAGAGAGAGAGAGTAAAGAAGCACGCAAGGACAGAGTATTATACTGTACTCTAGAAATTTTTCTTTCCTTTTTTTGAAAAAAAAAATATATATATAATATATTATATATATATATATATATATATATATATACCTATTTATTTATCGGTTGATATTAGCTAACACCTACCAAATTCAGTACCAATGCGAGTACCTTCCCTTTTTATATGTAGTCAGATGTCGAGGCGACGGATGCGTTAGAAACATTTAGATATGCATGTAAATTAATCTTTTCAGGTGACATGTTACAAAAAAAATCAACTGATAAAAATTAAAAAAGCCGAAAAAAGGAAGAAAATCGACAACTAACGGAAAAAATCTCTCGCAGCTCCCACCAAATCAGATCCTTTGCTGTCTCTTCATAAGAATATATATAATATTCATACAGTGAATGTGAGTGTATAATATATATACAACAGCAAGCTGAATACACAGATAGTTTAGCGAGGTATATATAAATTACAGAGAGAAATTTTTTCTCGTCATTTTTTTTTCTCACTCCTCGAAAAAGCGGGAAAGAGGAGGTGGCGGAGGATCGGCCTGAAAGGGGGGTGGGGGGTTAGAGGATGACGAAGACGTCGGCGATGACGATGATGAGCGAAATCGCTTGCTGCTCAAAGGTTTACATTTATTATTCCATTTTAATAGTTTGGTGAAGGATTCGTAGTTAACGCAGCTCTGGCAAAAAAGAGCGCAGTCAAAGTGTAGTTAAAAGAGAGACAGAGAAGGGGAGAGGGAAGAGAGAGAGAGAGAGAGAGAGAGAGAGAGAGAGAGAGAGAGATGATGGCTGCTGTGCGCTCGCGAGCACTCGCGAGAAAGAAAATACAGTCAAATGTCACCTTGTAACAGATTTTCTGCGAGAAAAGAGTATACGTGTTTTTTCATCTCTATCTCTCTTCTTGTCTCTCTCTCCGTCTCTCTCGCTCGTTGTCTTATATCCATTGTAAAAACTGATTTTTTTATTCCTTTTTTGAAGCAAATTGACATGTACGAATGTCCCCATTGGACGTACGTTTTATTAATTACTTACACTTAACATTGAGCTCCCTACTCCCCTCTCCTCTCACTGTCTCTCCGTGCACTATACTGTTTAAGGTGCATATACAGTCGCAAGTCTTACGGGAATGCTGTAATCTTTTGTAATCTTAGAGACGAGATTCCCTTTATTATGATAAAACCGAAAAAGGAGAGTGTAATATACTTTTATACTAATGCGGTGGAGATTTCTGGAACATCGGATGAATAAATGCGTGTGGCTCTTTTATACACAAATCAAGGCGCGCGCGCGTAGTGTGTGTGTGTGGTGTGTGTGTGTGTGTGTGTGTGGTGTGTGTGTGTGTGTGTGTGTGTGTGTGTGTGTGTGTGTGTGTGCTGCGTCGCGCGCGTGTGTGTGTGTGTGTAGCTATATTGGTGTAAAGGAAAATGATCTTTTGAAACGGTAAAATGAATATCGGCGATATATATATATATATATATATTATATATATATATATATATATAAGGGCTTTCTTTCTCGTAGTAAACCGATACTTAATTTTAATAACAATGAGCGCACGGATGTTGCTTTAATTTTGGACTGTCTGCTTCGATAACTGATTATGGACTGATACTATCAAGAGCAAAATATTACACACGACTTTTACAAATTTAGCATAAATATATACACGATATATATATATATATATATATATTATATATATATATATATATATATTTCACATATATATATATATATACG
>JACCIC010000165.1:1065000-1330123 GCA_018907035.1 Sycobia sp. Sy_11 | reverse complement strand
ATACATCCGGCGCGATTTTATACATTTTGAAAACTGCTATGACACTAAGCGCGTTTATGTGTTTATGACTATTGTAGAAACTTAAGAAAACTGTTAATGCCGGGCTAGCCATCCCGCTCTGAAGGTTTATTGTTTGCAGCTGGCGGGTTAAGCCTGTCTAACGGGCGCCTCCTTTTACCTAGGATGCGCTCTCTTCCTGTACGTGCCTCAATAGATCCGTCCCTTCATCATAAACCCAACCCCATAGTCTTGTTTCTAGCGAAATAAACATGCAACGTTTTTCCCCAATCGAGACCCCCGCTTTTGCAGCTTGAGAAATTATTGTAATCCCTTCTCCTACTACTTTCCTATATTCCAGCTTGCCTATAATGTAAGTTTACCAACAAGACCAGATTTCTCTCGACCTCCGCGCGAGACACTTGGAAAATTGTCCGAGTGCTAAACATAAATCGTATTTATTTGTAAGTTCGTGTGTTACATTTGACAGTGTAAGAATTAAATAAAAATAATTCTAATTATACATGTGTACTAAAATTATTTGATTAGCCGCATTAAATTAACAATTTAGTTCGGTGTGAGATTGACTAAACTTGTACGTCATTCTTACCTCAACATGGTCCTTCGAGCCGGATAAACATTAATATCTGCTATCATCAATCACGAATTTATTAAAAAGTTTGTGCGTAATAAAATATACATGTGCGCGCGGTCAATCAAGGTGTGATTCTCATACGCACACGAAGCAATTGTTCTTCCATCATCTTCATAGTGGTCTAATTACAACGGAGAACAACTCATTTAAGCGGAATCACCCGTTTTGGAGCACTCATTGGTTATTGACGTGCACGTCGCAAAATCTTAAAGGCAAGCGGAGTTTCACTTCCACTCTCCAAAACGGAACCTATCAAGCAGACGATACATATTGGAAATCTCGACTAAAATACCCAGATGTTCAATATAATCATCGACGAACATCGAGCAGCAGCGTAAAAGTAAGCTCTAAATTTTTTATCACCGCTCCAGTTTCTCTCCTCTTCCCTTTTAACCATCCTCTGATTAGAATTTAAAAAATGGCAGAAGAGTGCAAGGACCTTAAACAAAAGCGCGGAAACCTTAAAAGAAAAATTACCGTTTTTCATTCGTTTGTCGCGACAGCTACAGCAGATGATTATGATGATGTAGAATTTCGTATGAAATTATTAGATCGTCTTTTAGATCAATTTGATGACGTTCACCTGTCAATTTTAGCGTTAGAAAGCAAGCCGGAAAATGATATATATCAACTGGAATTTGAGCAAAAATATTATGCCGCGATGAAGGATGCGCGTAAATTTTTGAAGGACAACCATCCTAACGCGTATAACACCACAGTTACGCCGCTCATTGCACAGAATGCTGCGCAAAATAATGTGCGATTACCTAAAATCGATTTACCTACATTTACCGGTAAATATGACGCGTGGACATGCTTTCACGATACTTTCAAATCAATGGTGCATGAAAAGACCAATATTGCAATAATCGAGAAATTTTATTATTTACGGTCTTGCTTAAAAGAAGAGGCGGCAACGGTCATTCAGTCTTTAGAAACAACGGAAAATAATTATGGCATCGCATGGTCCTTATTAATCGATCGGTACGATAATAAAAGAGTTATTGTGCACAATCATTTGAAAAGCCTGTTAGAACTGCCAGCTCTCACAAAGGAGAGCCATGTTAGTTTAAGGAACATGCTCGATAATTTAAATACTCATACGAGAGCCCTTAAAACACTCGGTCTCTCGGTAGATTCGTGGGACGCCATTCTCATTTATTGTATGACTAACAAACTGGATAAAATTACACATCAGGAATGGGAAAAGAGCAACACCGGTAGGGAGTTGCCAAAATTAACAGATTTCATTGAATTTCTAAAGACGCGTTGCTTAGTGTTAGAAGCTACACAAATTCAAGGTCAATCAGGCCAAACTGCCAATAGTTCAAAGAATCCGACGCATGGAGGCAAACGGAATGTGTTAAGCATCACCACTAGAAAGGACTATTGTAATTTTTGTAAAGGGGAACATAAAATTTATAACTGCGATAAGTTCTTAAAATTGACGCAAAATGATAAATTTACGTTTGTTAAAACGGAAAGGCTTTGCTTTAACTGTATGCGTAAAAATCATGTTACTGATAAATGCACTTGTGGTCCATGCAAAAAATGCGGCAAAAAGCATCATACGCTGTTGCATTTTGATCGTAAAGATTCAGACGAACTTCCTAGTACCGTGAATTTGCTACATGATATGCAAGTTAATTGCCCTGCTCAGGTGTTATTAGCCACCGCCAAGGTTCATTTTTACGATAAACTCCGAAATCAACATACGGCGCGCGTTTTATTGGATAGCGGCGCTCAAGCGCATTTTATAACAGAGAGGTTTGCTAAGTTATTAAAATTGCCAAGAAATAACGTCAATATCCCGGTTAGTACATTGAACGAATCGAAAACTAATATTTGTCACAGTGTGAAAACAAAAATTTCGTCGCGCTTAGGAAATTATGAAAAGGAAATTTCCTTGTTAGTCGTGTCAAACATAACGAGTCCCTTACCATCATATCCGATTGATGTTAAACAGTTAAATATACCTGGAAACTTACCGCTCGCAGATCCCACCTTTCATCAAACGTCGGAAATTGATGCACTTATTGGTGCTGAAGTGTATTTCAAGATAGATTGCGCCGGAAAAATATGCATTGACAACACTGACGCTGTGTTGTTGAAAACCAAGTTCGGGTGGATTGTAGGCGGCCGTATTGATGATTGTCAGCAAGCTGCTAGCGTTTCTTGCAACTATTCGATTAGTTCCGTTTCTCAAGATATTTCAAGGTTCTGGGAACTGGAAGAAATTCCTGAAATAAGGTATTTATCGTGCGAAGAATCTGAAGTTGAACAGCATTTCTTGGAGAATTTTAGGCGCGATCGTAATGGCCGATGCGTTGTGAAAATTCCATTCAATGATAAGATACATAAGCTTGCGTCAAATTATTCGATTGCTTTGAAGCAATTTTACTCTACTGAGCGCAAATTCTCCAGAAATCCTGAATTAAAGAAGCAGTACGTACATTTTATGAATGAGTACGAATCACTGAAGCACATGTCAATTTCGGGACGCGAAGAGCAAGAAAACTTTATTCCTCATCATGCGATTTTTAAAGAACAAAATATTCGAGTAGTTTTTAATGCATCTTCTATGCTAAACGGTCTATCCTTAAATCAGGCGCAAAAAATAGGACCAACTATTCAAGACGATATATTTTCAATACTGACTAGGTCTAGAATTCATAGAATATTGTTAGTCGCTGATATTGCTAAGATGTATCGCCAAGTATTGGTAGACAAGGAAGATCGAAAATTTCAAAAAATTATTTGGCGTGACAATCCCGACGAACCGATCAAAATTTATGAACTCAACACGCTCACTTATGGCACAGCATCAGCTTCATATTTAGCTATTCGCACCCTACATAAAATAGCAGACGACGGGAAGGATAAATACCCGTTGGCCTCCGAAATAATCAAACGCGATTTTTACGTGGATGATTTGATGACCGGATCAGACACCCTCGAAAATGCGTTAATCCTAAGAAATCAAATTAATGATTTATTAACATCTGCATGCTTTGAATTACGAAAATGGTCGTCGAATGATAATAGGCTTATAGAATCCTTACCGACGGATTTGAAAAACATAAAATTATTTGAGGATCTGAGCGGATCGGTTAAAACTTTGGGTATAAATTGGAGTCCTACAAAGGATCAATTATTTTATACAATAACGCCAAACAAAAGTATAGTTAAGCCCGTCACGAAACGAACCATTCTATCAAGGGTGTCTCAATTATTCGATCCCGTTGGACTGTTGGGTCCGATCGTGATTAAGGCGAAACTAATAATGCAAGCAATTTGGAAAGAAAAGCTCGACTGGGACGCCTCGGTGCCACTTGATATACACACGACGTGGTTAGCGTATGAAAATCAATTGCCTCTATTAGCTAACGCGTCTTTTGAGCGATGTGTTTTAATCGACAAACCGATAAACATACAGCTACATGGATTTTGCGATAGTAGCGAGGTAGCATATGGTGCTTGCTTGTATATAAGATCAATAAACGAGGATAAACAATGTGCTGTACGGCTTTTATGCGCTAAATCCAAGGTAGCCCCACTTAAATCACGGATATCAATACCTAAATTAGAACTTTGTGCCGCTCTATTGCTATCTAAGTTATACAAATCTTTATTGAAAACGTTGCCTATAGAATTTCACAGCATTCATTTTTGGTCTGATTCGACGATTGTTTTAAATTGGATAAATGCACAACCTAGCATTTTAAAAACATTTGTAGCAAATCGAGTTTCAGAGATTAAATCCGTGACTAACAGCTCTCATTGGAGACACGTTCCTACTGGAGACAATCCTGCGGATTATATATCCAGAGGTCAAACCGTAGTTGAATTTTTATCGAATGGCGTTTGGAGGAACGGACCGAGTTGGTTATCTAAGTATGAAGAGGAGTGGCCGTGCTTACCATTAAAACCTGAACCCTTGTTAGAGGTCAGAAAAACAATCATTCTAAATGTGCGCATTTGTGAAGAATTTGATTTGCCAAAATCGTCAACTTTTCCAAAATTAATTCGAGTCATAGCCTATTGTAACCGTTTTTTAAACAATTTATCAAAAACTAAGGTTAAACGTACAAACTTGTTATCGGTAAATGAGTTGGAGTCGGCTAAAAAACTAATCATACGTATAATACAAATCCAGTCATTTCCTCATGAGTTCAATGCGTTGATTGATAAACAAGGGGTTAATAATAAAAGTCGTCTCAAGTCTTTGAATCCGTTCATGGATGAGAATCGCTTAATCAGAGTAGGCGGACGCTTAAAGAATGCACACCTGTCGTACGATGAAAAGCACCCAATCGTGTTGCCGCATCGCAGTTGGGTCACCGATTTAATCGTGAAGCATATACACGAAAAAACAAAGCACTCCGGTGTCCAGGGCACCCTTTATCAACTTCGAACCCAGTATTGGCCGATAGATGGTCAAAACATGACTCGACGAATAATTCGTTCGTGTTTGACATGCTTCCGTTTTCAAAAACAGCAACTGAATTATGTAATGGGCAACTTGCCTGAAAACAGAGTAGTGCAGGTCAGACCATTTACAAATACTGGAATAGACTACTGCGGTCCCTTCTACATAAAGGAGAAGAAGCATCGAAATCGTAACAAAATAAAAGTGTATGTCGTGATATTTGTGTGTTTTTCGACAAAAGCCGTTCATTTGGAGGTAGCAAGTGACCTCACGACTGATGCGTTCTTGGCCAGTTTGAAAAGATTTTTTTCACGTAGGGGTAAAAGCAAAAACATATATTCAGACAACGGCGCAAACTTCGTCGGTGCAAATAACGAACTGAAAATTTTATATGAAACAATGCTAAACAAAAATGTTCGCGACACAATATGCGATTATTTAGCCAACGACGGCATCACCTGGCACTTTATTCCCCCTAGATCGCCACATTTTGGCGGACTATGGGAATCCGCGGTAAAATCGTTTAAGACGTATTTTTTACGAACCGTCGGGAACACGTTGTTGACTTTTGAAGAATTTACCACGCACGTAACGGAAATAGAAGCCATTCTTAATTCGCGCCCATTGACACCCATTTCTTCCGATCCCAACGACCTAACTGTCCTCACTCCTGCCCATCTTTTAATAGGTGATAAATTATTGAGCGTTCCTGAAACCGATTTTACAAGTACTCCAACGACTAGACTGTCTAACTGGCAGCATTTGCAAAAGCTTAAACAACATTTCTGGAAAAGGTGGCAAAAGGAATACTTAAATCAGCTTAATGTCAGAAGCAAGTGGCACACTCAGGGGCAGAATAACGTTAAAATAGGTTCAATGGTAATGCTCAAGGAAGATAATTTGCCGCCACTCCACTGGCCTATTGGGCGCATTGTTGAGATTTTTCCTGGTGATGATGGTGTTGTTAGAGTTGTTAGTGTAAAAACAATGAATGGTGTTTACAAAAGATCTGTTAAAAGGATTTCTATATTACCTATAGAAATTGTAAGTGAATCTAATTAAGTTTTGTAAATTGATCGCGACCGATCAATGGCGGGCGGTATGTTACGCCGCAATGGCATTTTTAATTGCATAGCGTTTATTTTATATATTCTTAATTTTACATGTATTTGGTTCTCAGGCACTCGTCCGTTTTGCAGTATAATTGAATCGTTTCTGATATATTGATGCACTAAAGAAAATTCTGTTAGCTATTTAAATCATATTTATATACATCCGGCGCGATTTTATACATTTTGAAAACTGCTATGACACTTAAGCGCGTTTATGTGTTTATGACTATTGTAGAAACTTAAGAAAACTGTTAATGCCGGGCTAGCCATCCCGCTCTGAAGGTTTATTGTTTGCAGCTGGCGGGTTAAGCCTGTCTAACGGGCGCCTCCTTTTACCTAGGATGCGCTCTCTTCCTGTACGTGCCTCAATAGATCCGTCCCTTCATCATAAACCCAACCCCATAGTCTTGTTTCTAGCGAAATAAACATGCAACGTTTTTCCCCAATCGAGACCCCCGCTTTTGCAGCTTGAGAAATTATTGTAATCCCTTCTCCTACTACTTTCCTATATTCCAGCTTGCCTATAATGTAAGTTTACCAACAAGACCAGATTTCTCTCGACCTCCGCGCGAGACACTTGGAAAATTGTCCGAGTGCTAAACATAAATCGTATTTATTTGTAAGTTCGTGTGTTACATTTGACAGTGTAAGAATTAAATAAAAATAATTCTAATTATACATGTGTACTAAAATTATTTGATTAGCCGCATTAAATTAACAATTTAGTTCGGTGTGAGATTGACTAAACTTGTACGTCATTCTTACCTCACCAACTAATATTATAGTGATTGATAGCAATAAAAGGTTTTGGAACAAGCTGAATAAAAAAATATAGATCATATCAAAATATAATACTTATTTTCCATGCAATTTTTCTCTAAAAGAAAAAACGGCAATAAATTAATAGAATACAATTTATGATTTATATAAAATTGTTTGATAGATAGATCTCTTAAAAATAAAATTTTTTATGTACAGCTGGTTCCGTTAACTGTTTTAGAAGCTACGATATTTAGAAACAATGTTCGGAGATCTTTTTGGATCTGCGAGGATCGCCGGGCCACTTTGGGGTACAAAAATCTGACATTTTTGTGCATGATTTACATACATGATTTACATGAGTGTACAGTCTTATAGCAAATACTGTTGGGGCTGTTTATTTGCTGACTTGTTTACTGTTTTTAGAAACATCTCTGTATTAAATTTTATATATTAAAGAATATACATTTAAGATTATAAACGATTTATTATATGTTCTTTAGAATATTATACTATCATTTTCAGAATAAAATAAATTATTGCAATTACTCTATGATATATATAAGTAATTTCGATAATCTATTTTTAACCATTTCTTCAATAGATAATTTTATGATAAGTGAGGTTATGTCCACAATCACTGTAATATTATAAATAAACAAACAGAATAATTTCATTATTAGTTTAATCAGAAAAGGATTTTATGTTTTAGACCAATCTTTGTGTTAAATCGGAATTACACTAATTGTTTAAAATGTCAATAAGTAACAATATAGAGTAGATTAAAATAAATATAAATGAAAAGTATGCTGTTTGAATGTGAAGGAAACTAGGAATCATGTATGTGATTTATGAATTATATTTAATATGCAGTATCAGAGACATAGGTTGATCAACTACGTTAACATTAAAATCTACGTCAAACTCGTATTTTTTAAAAATATGGTTAAGCTCGCGTCATAACGTATAGTAATTTAAAATAATTATACATTTTTTGATTGATAATGCATATTGCAGCAAATACAAAACTTCAAATTCTATGCTATTGTAAAATGTTGTAGAATGTAAATCTTATATCTTGTAGTTATAATTTAGATAACGTATAACTTTTAAACTTAGTTTTTTAACTAAGTTAGAAAACTTCTATACTTTTATTTTATTTTATTTTAACATTTAATAGCAAGAATTTCATTTTCAATTTTTGATTTATATTATTATTTATATATTTAATATTGCAGGCAATCAATGGATTTTCTCTTTTTGTTCTTACGCGTTATTTACTACAATATAATATAAGAACTAAAAATTAAAATGAAATTTTTTGATAATTAAGGAATATCCATTTTAGCACAAAATCATAAGACTTAGTTTGAAATTTCTTTTGCAAAAAAAATTTCTTTTTTCTCTTTGGAAAGTCTTGATTTTTTGCAGAATGAAAATTCGTCTGCATTGTGTAGCAGGCATTGGAGTTTGGGCCTGAATTGCTTTTTGATACTTGTGCGCATATTTGATATGTTTTGGCTTAGCTTCTGTATGATTTAAACGAAAACAGCAACGTCGCAGCTCGTGACGTAGCAATAAATATATATAGATATAGTTGTACGCTTCTGTCCAATGCGACGTTGTCGTTTTCGTTTATATCATTACAGAGCTAAGCCAAAACATCTAATATGCGCACGAGTATCAAAAAGCAATTCAGACCCAACTCCGATGCCAGCTTTATCATGCAGACGAATTTTTGGTTCTGCAGAATATCAAGACTTTCCAAAGAGAAAAAAGAATTTTTTTTTGCAAAAGAAATTTCAAACTAAGTCTTATTATTTTGTGCTAAAATGGATATTAAATATAATTCATAAATCACGTACATGATTTCTAGTTTCCTTCACATTCAAACAGCATACTTCTCATTTATATTTATTTCAATCTACTCTATATCGATACTTTTATTTTATATATATATATATATTAAATAATATACATTTATGATTATAAACGATTTATTATATGTTCTTTAAAATATTATACTATAATTTTCAGAATAAAATTAATTTATTGCAATTACTCTATATATACATAAGTAATTCAGATAATTCTTTTTTAACAATTTCTTCAATAGATAATTTCATCATAAGTGAGGTTGTGTCCACAATCACTGCCATACTATAAATAAACAAACAGAATAATTTCGTTATTAATTTATACAGAAAATGACTCTATGATTTAGATTAATCTTTGTGTTAAATCGGAATTACACGAATTGTCTATCAATATGTATATCATACCAATAAGTAATAATACAGAGTATTTTTTATTTATATTATTATTTATATTTTTATTATTTGAGACAATTAATGGATTTTCTCTTTTTGTTCATACGCGTTATTTACTACAATATAATATAAGCATTAAAAATTAAAATTAAATTTTTTAAATTAATTAAAGAATATCCATTTTAGCACAAAATCATAAGACTCAATTTGAAATTTCTACAATGGAAGAAAAGAAAGTCTTAATTTTCTGCAGAATCAAAAATTCGTCTGCATGATAAACCTGGCATCGGAGTTGGATCTGAATTGCTTTTTGATACTCGTGCGCATATTAGATGTTTTGGCTTAGCCTCTGTAATGATATAAACGAAAACGACAACGTCGCATTGGACAAAAGCGTATAACTATATCTATATATATTTATTGCCTACGTCACGAGCTGTGACGTAGGCAAATGCGCACATTAATTTATGCTGACGTAGCTGTGACGTCGCGTTGGCGCGTTAGTGTAGCAGTTGAGCCTGCTGAGGGCGCACGCTCCCGGGCGCTCGAAAATCGTCGAGCCTTTCGTATATGTCATCGGCAATCTCTCCTTATTATCTCTGCTATAAGTTTGTCCATTTACCATTAGTGCGTCGTTTTTCTCATGCTTTCAAATCATGACTGTGAGGACTTTATAGAACATATGATGATTAATATAATAACATTTCAGTGCTCAGCACGTAACAATTTAATAGCCTTAAAAGTTTGTATAAGTAGGCAAAGGATATTTTCATTCTCAAAATTTGACATCCTGCCTGAGTATTTTAAAATTTCTTAAAGAAATTTAAGATTTACTTAAGTATTTTTTATTGCAAATTAGTTGAATTCTTTTGAAATAACAAATCCATACTTTTTCCAACATTTAGTACAATGATATAGAAGGTCACATCAGTATATGCATTTTATTCATATATATATATATATGTATATATATATATATATATATATATATATATATATATATTTTAGATCATCTTGATAATAAATTACACAAATAGTAATATTATCCCTAATAAGATGCTGTAGTAATATAATTATGTCAGTGTTAGTGACCTAGGTAAAAAGAGTTGATACTTTATACATCTTGTTTTGCAGAAAAATGTTGTGATGTGTTCATGCTCCTCTTAAGCTACAACACCAAACATCATAATTTAATTCAGTATTGCTTTATTTGCTGATATTACATATTCAATTTTACTAACTCCAGTGTTGCATCCAGCAACGATCGAATTTCTTATTAATTTATTCGAAAGTGAAGAAATAATGAGATGTGGTAAAGAGCATAACATTCAGTACTCTTATAAAAGAGAAATCATAGAATAACTGATTGAAACTTGCTGATAAAATTTGACAGTGCGTCCAATTCAAATGATGCCAGTCTTAATTAAAAAAAATCTGCTCTTGCTGTTCCAAGAACTATGAAATTAAAAACAGAAACTAATTTGGAAGAAAAATTGATAATGTTGTTAATGGCAGAGATATAAATCATGAAAACGAAGTACAAATTAAGGCGAACTCATTTAATTGACCTTAAAAGCTGCTCATCAAACTGTTAAAAATATATGCTGGAAGTAGAAAGTTATCTTTGCACTAGTTCAACCTTGCAATGGGGATTGCATTCGATCACACCTGCCAAATATAAGTAATCATAAGTAAATTAAATTAATTATAACTGCTGAACCGATCAGCCCCTGCCCTCCTGGATTAGTAAGGAAGTACAATAGGAAGAAAAAGAAGAATAATAACCACCGTGATGAGAGGAGTGGAAGAAGAAGCCAGCTGTATGTATGCACACAGCTGGAAGCGACTGCATGCCTTAGGAAGGTGCAGACATAAGAACGAAAAATAAAGAGAAAGAGATAGAGGGAGATGTATGCACGTGCAGGAAAATAACTGCATACATGAAAATAAAGAGAAAGAGATAGAGGGAGATGTATGGACATGCAGGAAAATAACTGCACTCATGAAAATTAAAGAGAAAGAGATGGAGAGAGATATGTGCATATGCAGGAACATACGTCTGCAAATATGTCAATAAAAAGATATAGATACACCAGGGTGTGCAGATAAAGAGAAAGAGAGAGACAAAGATAGAGAGAGATAGAAATGCAAGAAGAAGGTCCACATAAAGAGAAATAGAGAGGGAAAGATAGAGAAGAGTAGATATGCAGGGGAAACAAGAGGTTATGTTGATATGTAACATACAGAACTGCATGCAAGGAAGATAGAAAGAGAGAGTAAGGAAGGTACCTGGAGAAAACTAAAGAATAATGCATACGTGGCGAAGATCCGGAAGCCCTGCGGACGCGGTGAGCTGGACATGGAAGATCGAAAACACGTGGCTACACCAGGTTATATGCGGCATACCGGACGCCGCACGGGCTGCTGTCGTAACAAATACGAGGAAGCAGCACGCTGATGAAAAATGCCGCAACGAAGGAACGCACACCGAGTTCAGCAGCAGCAGCTCAACAATGATGGAAGGGCGCTCGAACACGCTGAAGAAACACAGAAGAGTAAATAAAAGCCGTAGAGATACAGCGTGCGCCGTCCGCACAGTAGACGGCCGCATTGGAAGTAGCGACCAGCATGAAGGCGGAAGCCGCCACGGAGAAGGAACGGCCGACAGCGCCACCGCTCGCAGTGGCGCCACACCGAACTACCCGATTGGGATATATATATATATATAGATATACTCCCCGGGTCAATTCGAACTTCGCGCGCGGTGCAAGTAATGAAACGAAACGTTGCCGACGGACAATGTTGGTCATAACCGTATTAAGAATACGGAAGAGCCCAGGATTAGCGCACATCGGGGAAGAAGGACGGTAATTGGCGCACATCGGGGAAGAAGAATGATGATTGGTGCGTACTGAAAAGAAGAGTGGTGATTGGAGAATCGAGAATAAAGATGAAGAAGACTTCAGAAGATTTTCAAACTTTACCGAAGCATCATGTACCGCAGCCATTTTCGCAAAACCAAATATAATTTCTCTGTGTGTTGAATAGATTTTTCGGAAGGGAAGTGTGCGGAAGGTGGAAGTGCGGCGTGCGCGGGTAAAAAGTAGTCGGGAAGCAAAGTGAAACATGGACGAGGATTGTGGAGTGAGTGTAAGTTGTGCGAGCGGTGTCTGGATGCTACGAACTGTTTTTTTTATCTCTCTGAACTATCCATCCATTTCTGTCTCTCCCGCGGGAGCGATCGCGGAAGATCGAGAAGGCAGCAGCAGCGAGCGCAAGAGGGGACGCCCTCGTAATTAGCGGTATGGGGTGAGTGGGCCTGCGCGCCCTTAATTGAAATAATTGTATTTATTGTAAGTTGTGCGAGCGGGGGTAGCGGGACGCGGGGGGAAATTCGGTAGCGGCGGCCACCAAAACGGGGAAGGGAGGGCCGTTCTGCAAGCGTGAATGCGAGATGGTGCGGAAGATGGCGGACGCCACGACTCGGCGAATGTAAAATTATAAGCAAATTTATTGTAATAAACGAATGCTTGAGATTTTAGTTCTGTTTATTTTTTTTCTTATCGTAGAATGCCAACCATATAGATACCTAGATACGAAACAGAAAAAAAAATATAAACATAAAAACAATAAAGTATCATGATATATAAGAATAATATAGAGAAAAAAATAAGATACTGCTATGGTAATAACATAAAATTAAAAATTTAAGCACCTATATATAGTATACATATATCTATAACATAACTCAGCCCGAGTTCCCGCCCTGGAAGGAAGCAGAGGAAATAAGCAGTAAGTAGAAGAAATAAGAAATAAGAAGTAAGTAGAAGAACGTGTCGAGCGGGATTCGCATCTCGTTACAATCTTTCCAACTAAAATTCGCGGAATTTTTCTAAAACCACTGTGAGTGGATTTAAGCATAATTAGTACCTTAGCGAAATAGCTAAAGCTGTAAATGATGGAAGAAAAAGAAGCAGAACAATGGAACATAATGGAAGATAATGAAAGTCATTGCTTTAGGTATAACTGTGGAATGCGATTAACATTAAAACGCTGATGGTGTACCTAATAAAGAAGTTTAATTTAACTTAAATCATGCACTGATTGACAATAATTTTCTGAAATATGCGTTTGTATTGGAAATTCCATATATTGATGGTATTTTTATATGGAATACTTTACCTTTTTAAAGTCCACATTGCAATCAATCTACAATGAATAGATTTAATTGGAATGATTTGCACAATATACCTACTTACTACGTCCATTCTCGAAAGTACAATTCTGAAGTCTCCTATTTTGATATTAGGATTTTAATATATTCTCGTTGTTTCTTCAACGATAGCAGTAACAGTACTTCGCACATATAATTTCTAATGGTAATGTACATCCAAGAAATTACTTCATTTTAGCCGAAACGAAGGAATTTTTTATGAGTTCCGAAGATGTTTATTTCTGTGCTAACAAAGTAGATTTTCAACAAGTTTTATCGTATTACCGAATTCAAAAATAATCCGCAGCTGAAGTATTCTTTTTGATTAGTTTCGATTTTACAGACATAATGATGTGCAAATAGGGAACGTATGATTCTACCGAAAATATTTGAACACAAAAATTAAAGGACTTGCATAGTCAAAACCAAACGATACTATCACCAGGTATCGCTATCATTTTCAATTCATCTATTTCGGTTGGATGAAGTTCTATTACACCCACTGTATTCATTACAAAGCACCTTCTGTTTTGCAACTTTTCTGTTCGATAGTATGCGTCTTCAGTCATCAATACTTTCATTCTTACGAATGATTTAAGGAATCAATTGATTGTTGAATAGCCTTCAAAAATATGTGGCTTTGTCGACGCGGAATTCATATAGTACCAGAAAAATCGGAGAAAGCAGCTCTAGTGATAGGCACTTTTCGAATGAAGTGGTTTTAATATATTTTAAATAAAGCACTTATTTTGTAAAAAAAGTTAGAATTTCTTGAAGGTCTTTGGAATAGGTTTTTGAAGCTTAAAAAACACTTACTAGCTACAAAAATTACACACTAATATATAAACAGATTCTATATATATCATTTAATTCTATTCTCTTCACTTGATTAAACATTATCGATTGCAGTCTTTACATATCTTAATTAACAAAAGTACATATAAAAATATATGTACACTATTTCAATTTATAATTCTTGAACATTTTTTGGTGAATTTGAAAACCAATTTTTTGTATACATATATTTAAGATTTACTAACATATAGAAATGAATCATTGTACATTTGAATGGGCAAATGAAAAAATCTTGAGAAGTTTAAAAAAAAGATATTTTTTAAAGCCTATATAGTATTTCTTTGTGCATCAATATATACATATACGTATATATAGCATGGCTATTGGCACTCTATAAATAGCAAAATATATAAAAATATACGTATATTGTATATCTTGATACTAGTTTTTATATACCTATCAACACGCATTATTATACATCGATATTTTATTTGTACGCATAATCTCTCTTTCTCTTTTTTTGACGAATGACGTGTATATTTTGAGACACTAGTATTTGCGGATTCCCGCATTGGAAACGCTAACTACGGCGCGTGCAAAGTCAGTAATATACTAATTCCAGTTACTATACCTCTACTATAGATAGATTTAACTGATTTTAAAGGGTTCATAGTCATTTCTCAACGTATTATCGTCAGTTCACAAGATCTGTCCCATTAGGTATTCCAAGAAAAGCTTTGTAATAAAAAGCTTTGTATTTGAAATGGATTTCACTTACTCACATATTTACCAATACCATAACTGAATAATTCATATCCATCTCTTTAATTTAGATTTCATAATAAATTAGTAATGCCAATTTTATAGGATTCATATGATGAATTTCAAAAAGTTTATTTGAATTATCAAACTACATATTTTAGCTTGAATATATTGACTCTATCAAATTTATTATGCAAACACATAAATGTTGGTTTAAGAATATGCAAGCTGTTCTAAAGTTTGTATTAGAATGTATTTTAATTATAATGCAAATATCTAATATAATTTTGGTTTAGTAATTATATCATTTACTAAAAGCATGTGCATTTATATCATAAATATAGAAGTCATTTATATATCAAAATTAATTAACCTATCGAAATAAATGTATCTTGTAGATATCAGCAAGTAAGTTGAATTTGTTTGAATAAAATCTGTAACGATTGTCCAAAAAATCTTTCTATTAGTTTGAAATGCAGAACACTTGCTTACTTGACATGTAGTAAATATCTAGTATGTGATATATCGTATTGAGTGAATGTCTAACATATATATCTAAGATTACGATGTAGAAAAGATCTATAACAGTGATTTATAATGTAAACTTATTATCTAGAGTTCACTTTATGTATAGATATGGCCGAAATGATGAAGACATGCTATGGGACAGTGGAGGAAATATCTGTCATAGCTCTACTACTTATTATCAAAATTCGACCAAACGAAGCCATAAAATACTTCCGCAAAGACCAGCTTCCAGTATAGGTATTCCTCATACCAGTAATAAAAATAGACTTACGAGACAGGATAGTTGCGAATACGAGAAATTAAACGACAGGTAAGTTACTTTTGAATATTAATTTTTGCAATATTTCACAAAAATTATGTTAAAATAGAAAAAAAAATTAATCTATACATTTATTTTATTCAATGAATGAACATAGTTTCTTGAGTCATATATTAGGTTGTCAAATATCTCCCTTCCACCTTTTTGTCTTATGAATTTCGCAGCTATGTACAAAGCGCTACAGAGCTCGTATCTGGCAATACTATACATCATTTGAAAGGTCTTGACATAACGTACAAAACAATGTTATGCATCATTAGTTTGGATATTGCGTTCAAAAGTTATAGTCTTGTAGACATGGAGTTCAATAACGCCGAAATTCGCCTCATTTTAAAGTTTTCCTTCGTCAAAGGTAAATTCGCTAGAGAAACTTTCCGTGATATTAATGATATTTTGGGGGACGGCACGCTATCACTTTGAACCGCAGAGGAATGGTTTCGAGGATTCCGAGCCGGTGAAAACGACACCAAGGGTAAGCCAGCCGGCGCAAGATCTGTGACGACGAATACCGATCAAATCATGGAATTTACCGAGTTAGACCGGCATGTGGCATCTCGTGACATCGCCCAGGAAATAAGAGTTAGTCAACAAACGATTTTCAACCATCTGCAGAAGGCTGCATAGAAAAAAAGCTAGATGTTTGGGTGCCGCATGATTTGACGCAAAAAAACCTTCTGGACCGAATCAACACCTGCGATGTGCTGCTAAAACGGAACTAACTCGACCCATTTTTGAAGCGGATGGTGACAGGCGACAAAAAATGGATCACATTCGATAATATCAAGCGAAAACGGTCGTGGTCTGAGGCCGGTGGACCGTTCCAAACAGTGGCAAAGCCGGGATTGACGGCCAGGAAGGTTTTTCTGTGTGTTTGGTGGGATTGAAAGGAAATCATCCACTATAAGCTGCTCCCATATCGTCAGACGCTTAATTCTACCATCTATTGTGAACAACTGGGCCGCTTGAAGCAGATTATCGACGAGAAGCGTCCACAACAGAAAGGGTGTAGTATTCCACCAGAACAACGCCAGACTACACACTTCGTTGCTGACTTCTCAGAAGCTACGGAAATTCGGATGGGAGGTTTTATCGCATCCACCATATAGCCCGGACATAGCGCCAAGTGATTCCCACGTGTTCCTGCCCATGTCAAACCCCCTTGGTGGTGTAAAGTTGAACTGAAAAGAGGCTTATGAAAACTTGCTGTTCGAGTTCTTCACAAATCAGGAGAGGGGTTTCTATGAGAGAGGTATTATGAAGTTGCTGTATAGATGGAAACAGATTATCGAACAAAACGACGCATATTTGAAGTAAATCCGACCACTGTAACATGTTTTATAAAGCAGTGAATGAAGAGCAAAAAACGGAAGGCATCGTTAATGTTTTGTTTTTGACCACAAATTCATGAACAAGCAATGAATCAAGGTGCAAAAGCCATGTATTGTTTTGCCACAAATCCGGGAATTTCATTCGTATTGCTTCACGCAAATTCTTCTTATTGATTATTTGCCCTTCTGATAAAAATTCAAGATGCAATGTGCCATAAAATTGAAGAACATAGTGAGCATAACACTCACGTTCGAGTCAGTAGAGCACGATGTCTAGATGTCTTGGCTCGACTACTATGGGAAGTTTGATATTCCGATTGATGATAACTTGCCTAGAAGTCATCTCGGCATACCTGGCATTGTATTCTACCGCCCAAACGCGAAATTCCATGTAGAAGTGGTCCCGTGTCAAGTAAATATCTTATTTTACCACCTAAACAAGGATGGCCCCATAGAAGTTGTCCGGAGACATCTGGAGATTATCTTCGACCGACAGAAAATTAAACTCTCTTTAGGAGTTGTCCGTAGACATTTAGATATCGTATTTTACGAATCGAAAATGAATCTTCCCGTTGAAGCCATCGTGAGACACCTGAACATCTTTTTCTATTGCTGAAACACGAAAATACAACTCAAACGATTTGGCCGTAAAACGTTCTGTGTTTGGTAGGATCAGTTTGTGTGGTGTACTACGAGCTTTTAAAACCTGCTCCAATGTTAAATAATATTGACGTTTTAAATAACGAAAACGAAATGTTAAAATACAAATGAATAAATACTTTATTTAGTAAAAAATGAAAATATACAAATATACGTTTCTTAATACAGGCTAGAAGTCAACAAAACTGCTATTGAAAAGTATCTCTCCTTATATATACTAGAGGTAGAACGCATGCAATATAAAAGGGCATAAAGTACCGTATACTTGTCAGAAGAAAGCGCTAATGATGGAAAAGGCCCAGGAAAAACCCGCCGTTGTCTATTGAAGGAGAATGCAGAGTTTTCTATAATATTCATTTTACATATAATGAATAAGGATCTGTAGCGACAATAAAATTATAAACTCGAATCAGATATAGATAATTATAGGGCTGGAATAGGCTTGAAAATATGACAAAGTTATATTGCAACATGACGTGAATTATTTGCAAATAAAATGCATGTTATGCGACAAATTGATACAACGTAACCAACAACGGAATAATTAAATAAAGACGTTTGATCTTTAACAATATTTAAGAAATTAATGAAAATACTTATAAAAATATAATGGCGGCACGCACTCTCTATGAAAAAAAGTAGACGTGCGAACGATTCGAACGCTTGATGAATACTGAAAATATGTATTCTCGTCGGCAGGAAGGAAACGAAGCAGGTATGGCTCTTCGATTTTAGTCTAAACTATTATAAAAACAAAGGTAAAGGAGACAAACTCGCCCTCGTCGGAAAATCCCACGAGCTCCGAATGGGCCGTACATGGCACAAATCTGTAGTGCCTCGTTCCAGTTTATGAGTTTATTACGGTGCCCTTTATTATTGTACCAGTATAGTCTTAACCAGTCATGAATTAAGCAATCACATAGATCGATGGCCATATCTCTCTTTATCCGCTTATAATCATTTGCTTATATGTGAAAATCTAAATTAAATAAAGATAAATGGATAAAATATATAAGTACAAATATAACTATAACTACAACATTTAAATTGGACCTATGAATTATAGTAAATACATATTTTTAAAATAAAATTCTTCATTAACAGAATACAGATAAAATTATAAAAGGGAATATTCTCTACGGAACATGACGTTTCATATTCGGTAAAGCTTACGTTGAAAGCACATAATTTGGAAGTGTTATTGTCCAGGCGAATTAAGGTTTTAATTCAACATTTTTTCCAAGGGTTATTTTTTTGCATTAAATGATAGCTGAGGATGTGTAGAATAAAACCCTAAATTGTTAGGATCATATCCCATCGGTAACCTGTTTATTTATTGCAAAGTAGCCAAAAAAACCTTTTTTTACTTTTCCTTCAGTAGTTTAAGTTATAAGTTCTATATTATAAGTTCTTCAAAAATATTGCTCTAGTCGAAATATGTTTTGTATAAAAGTTGTGCAGGACATACTTCTGAATCAAAGTATATACATTAAAAACTTAAAAAGTAAATTTCTCTATTGTTAAATAAACAAATAAAATAGAAAATTATTTGATATTGAAAGAGCTATATAATTTGTTTAAACAATTGAAATTCTATAATAATGGTACAAATAGATTCTTTTTTATCTACTCATACAACATTCATGTGTTTCAAATTACAAAGTGTAATTTCCACATGGCGACCTGTTGCAAAATTATTTATATTGAAATTAATCATTTTGAAGTTCCTCAACGGCTGGGAATTTTTTCATGCAGTAAAATGAAATCGTCAGGAAATATTAATAGTAATCAAAGCTAAAAAGGAGCAGGGTTTTAAACAAAATATTTCTATTGTTTAAATTGAAAAAAACCATTGCTAGGGACGATATCTCAGAAGTTTTTAGTACTGCAATATTGAAACAGATTGCATTTTACTAAGCTTAAGAAAATTAATTTTTTGAACCGTGGCACATTTTCATACAACTAATAGAAGTTGAGAAATTTTTTGTCTAAACTTTTGTTTATTATTTGGCATTTAATTAACATTTAACTTCAAATTTGGCAAGGTGGAAGTAAAAAGGTTCATCTGTCTTTGTATTTATTAAGAAATTATGCTAAAATAAGACATTTATAAAAAGTTTTTACGGGTGTGATCAGCAACGGCCGGCAGCGGCTTGTCTCTTGCGTACCGACATAGCGGCACCGCCTACTGAGCATGCGCACATTCGCACACTACGTCACAGACAGCTACGTTGCTATCGATCTTAGTTGTAAAATACAATATCTTTACAATAAAAGCAACTAGTTCGATTTTTTTAAATTTAGCAATATTTTTTCTCATCTTCATAGTCTTCTTGTTTTTAATACAGTAATTCTATTATATCCAATGTAGAAAAACTGTTCAATCTAGTATAAATTTAAATTGTACGCAGGTAAGAAAAGGGCGTACGGACAAACTGTATATTGCGGGGGGAAAGGGAAAAACCCATCGCTGTCTGTACTGAGACATGCTAGGGTCACCTCCACATTATTGTGGAAGTTCAGTTAAGAGAAAGCCATCAGCCAAGGAAGAGCTGCATGAACATTGTATAGTATCGACCTTGAATGAGTCGTGTATTTTTTAAATATATCATTGTATTAATTAGTATTATTATAGTTTATATTATATACATTAGAAAAATAAAGTATTCTTCATTCAATCCTTCACTCTATATATATATTTTACATGGTAGCAGAGCTTGGTTTAAAAAGAAAAAAATAATATATATGAGTGTATTGTGAAGTTAAAAAGTGTATTATGAAGCATCATACAAAAATAAGTGAAAAGGAAGTCTGTGTCATTGTGTGAAGAAAATTCTAAATAATAACAGACAGAATGCCAGATGACATGAAAATATCCGTATTTGATGGTGCAGATTATAAGTGTGGAAAATGCGGCTATTGGCTTTGCTGAAATATAGAAAATGTGAAGAACTGACGAGACGGGAAAAAGAAGAAGCTACTGATAAACAGAAAGGGGATCAAGCTGATATTAAAGCTATTAATTACATATACAGTGCTTTGTCAAATGATCAAATGCAATACATAAGTGAAGAGTCAACGGCCTATAACATAATTCAGAAGTTAGACCGTTTATACTTAAAAAAATCGACGGCTTTGCAAATAAGCATTCGCAATCAAATTCAAAAACTGAAGCTTCGAGATTTTGAAGATACCTCGACATTCCTTTGTTCATTTGAAACATTAATAAATGAGTTGAAAGGGGCGGGTGTAGAAACTCATGAATCAGAAAAACTAAATTATATTCTAAGAACACTTCCGAACTCGCTTAGTCATATAGAAGATTTAGTTGATATTTTACCTGAAGAAGAAAGAACGTGTGATTTTATAAAAGATAAACTGAAATTGGCAGAAATAAGGGACAAGGAAGAAAATGGAAAAAATAAAGGTTCGAGTGTTTTCAAAACGGAGAGCAGAGGCCATGAAAAAATATGCTACAAATGCGGAAAATCCGGGCATTTACAGTACAATTGTAAAAGTAAAAAACCGAAAGGGAAAAACCAGAGTAAAAGTTTTGGAGTGGAACGGCTCAATATCGAGGGGGCAATAGTTCTGCACATGGGACCCAGCAGCATCAACAGCGTTCAACAATCGGTGGATACGAAGGAGTCGGTAGAAACGGCGGTCATGGGATTAGCCATCATGGCAGCTGGAAAAATCAACACCTTAATGCGAATTATAGCTACCGTAATAAAGATGCTAATTTAGAAAATTTCTACAGCGAAATAGAACGCGAAGGCAAAGGTATGCGTATGGATACTAATACGATGGTTGAAGCGAATTATAATGTTAATAATAATAATATCAAATGGATCCTAGACAGCGGGTGTACGGATCATATAATTAATAATGATGAATATTTCTCAGATTATATTAATTTAAAATTTCCAATAAACGTAAAAGTAGGTGATTGAAGAATATGTAAAGCCACTAATTTTGGGAATGTTGTTAGTTATTTTAATGTCTTCGGCGAGCTTAAGGGAATCAAAATGTCAAACGTATTTTTTGTGAAAGAAATGGATAGAAATTTAATAAGCTATGGTAAAATTACAGATAAGTATAAAATTCTATCTAATAAGAATACTTCCAATATTTATAACAAAGAAGGAAATATAATTGCTAAAGCATTTAAACAAAATTGTTTATACAAAATGTGCAGTACGATTATATATAAAGAAAGTAACATTGCATCTATTAGTAAAAATAATATGTCTTTGAGAGAAAGATATCATAGACTATTAGGCCATGTCAATATTAAATATTTAAATATTTTAAGTAAGCAAAACCCCTTTGAGGGTTTGCCAGATGATCTAGAGATTGAATATTTAAAATGCGGAACATGTATTCATAACAAAATGCACAATGTACCTTTTGTGAATAATAGAGAAAAAGCACGGGACTTGTTAGAAATAGTACACACCGACTTAAACGGGCCATACAACACGTTGGGATGTAATGGGGAAAAATACTTTTTAACATTTATTGACGATTACAGTAAAGCAGCAAGACTTTATGTAATAAAATCTAAAGCAGAAGTTTTCACTTGTTTTGAAGATTATATTAATAAATGGAAAATTTTACAGGAAAAAAACTAAAAAAACTTAGATGGAATAACGGGAAATAATATATAAATTGAGAAATTTATGTTAGCTAGGGAAAAAGGTTTTTTTATAGAACCATGTCCTCCATATACGCATCAGTCAAATGGAACCGCAGAGAGATATAATCGATCGATCATGGAAACTGCTAGATGCTTATTAGAGAAGGCAAAAATAAATATAAGATTTTGGCCAGAAGTAGTAAAAACGGCTGTATACTTAAAGGATAGAAGATTAACAAATACAGTAGAAAAGAAAACACCTTTTGAAATTTTAATGGGAAAGAGGCCGAATATTAAAAAATTTAAGTTATATGGGAGTAAAGTTTTTATACGTGTTCCAGAACAACTAAGAAAGTCAAAATGAGATAGAAAAGCCGATATGGGAATACAAGTAGTTTATGAGGATGTAGGTTATAGAGTTTTGATCGGTAATAGAGTTGTTGTAGCGAGACATGTTGATATCATAGAGGAAGATATTAAATTTGTAGGTTTGAAAGGAGATAGCGAAAATGAGAAGATAAAATCTGTAGACGGAGATGATGAGTCAGAAATTGACGGAATTGACAACAAAGCAACAAATGAAGAAGTAGACATAGGATCGAATGTACAACGCAAACAAGCTTCTAAAAACTCAAATATTAGGCGATCAAGTAGGGTTAAAGCTCAACCAGCGAGATATACGGATGAAGATTATGTACGTACAAATTATATTTACATTAATCTTGTAAGTGCGGATACTCCGATTAACTACGAAAATGCAATAAAAAGTATTGAAGGACATTTGTCGAAAGAAGCCATGGATAAGGAAATGGACAGTCTATATAAAAATCAAACATGGAAATTAGTGGAAAAACCAAAAAATAAAAAAATATTAGATTTAATGTGGGTTTATAGTAAAAAAGTTAAACAATGTTTTTAAAGCTCGATTAGTTGTAAGAGGTTTTAAGCAAAATGAGATAGTAGATGATATTTATTCACCAGTAGCTAAAATGCAGACTTTGAAAATTTTATTATGCTATTGTTGTCAGAATAGACTTAAAATTATGCAGATGAATGTAGAAACGGCATTCTTGACCGGAAGACTTAAGTCAGAGGTATATATAAAACAACCAGAAGGTTACAATAATGGTTCAGACAAAGTGTGTAAATTAGAAAAAGCATTATTTTTTCTCGTCAATAATGCACTTTATATTATATATATATATATATATATATATATATATATATATATACATATATATATATACATAATATATATATATATATATATACATACATATATATATATATATATATATATACATAATATATATATATATATATATATATATATATATATATATACATACATATATATATATATATATATATATGTGTGTGTGTGTAGGGACTGATTCGTGAGGGGGATATGAATTGCGGGGAAAACCCGGGCGGACCCGTACCCATGGGACTTGCAGTCCTATCCATTTGGGTGGGGGAGAGAAGGCAGTTGCTGAGTGTCCGAGTGCACACGTCAGCGGCAGTGAGCCCAGCGCTGTTGTAGTTTTTCTTGTTATAAATACAGTTACCCTCGACGAGAGTTCATTTATTTCCCGCCCCAGCACAATTGGGGGCTCGTCCGGGATTTTGGCAAGCGGGGTCGAACGAGATAAAAAAACGCATAACTTCGAGGAGACGGCACGCGCCTTCGTCATCGCTTCGCGGTGACGAAGCGACGTGTGGTTCGATGGTTTGGGTGCCAGCGTGAGGTGCAAGGCACTGCATGCCTGTTGATCAACCACAGACGCCGGGCGAACGCCGGCGCAGGCAAGGTGGGTCAGCGAGGACGCCACCCACGCATAACGCCGTATTGTCGGGAGCGACAAGCGTCAAGCACGGAGGGAAAGTGTGTTGTAGAAACGCGCGCATAATCGCAGAGGCGAGAACGACCGGCAACGCGCGTCCAGCCATCGAGGGCTTGCCAAAAAAGCCGTTGAGCAGTCGGCGCGGGCACGAGGGGTGACGTGTGGCGCGCCAGGAAGGCGTGCCGCCACGTCAGCGATGGCAGAAGCGAGGAATAGGTCCGGCACGGGAGCGACCTAACAGCAAAGGGAAGAAAAAGCCGCAGACATGGTGAATGAAGCGATGGCGCAACAATTCGCGCAACTGCAACCCGTAGTGCGCGAGCAGACGCAGCGGGCCACCCCTCTGGAACAGCAGTTGAGGGAGCAGACGGAGCAGGCATCACGCCGAGAGCGGGAGCTCCTCGAGCAAGTCGCGAACCACCAGCCGGAGGATCGAGGCCACCCTGACCGCGAGGCCCAGAATGCGGGAATGGAGCGAGGTCAGTTCGCGGCATGGACAGTGCTATCGCAACCCAAGGGGTTGTTGCCCCCGGATCAGGAGGTTTATCTCCTCTGTGGAGAGCTGGTGCTCGAAACGCGATTAGCCGGACAGCAGAACGTCCTGTTTGCGCGGTTCTTGGCGATGCAAGATCAGCCCCAAACTCTGCGTGCGGGCACGAGAGTGCTCCTGTGGGACGTGGAGGGCACACTTCCCAAATTCACGGGAGAAGATCCAACGTACCCGATGGACGTTCGGATCAACGAGTTCGACCAACAGGCGCTTGCGTTCGGGTGGACAGGCATCACTGGTCGCTACGAGGAAAGCGGTAGAAGGCACCGCCAAAATCTGGATGGTGTGCCGGGCCCACGTAATGACCTGGCGAGATTTAATAGTGGCGTTGCGGGGCGACTTCCAGGATAGCACCAGCGAAAGAGAACTGCACGAGTTGCTCTCCAAAAGGAAGAAGTTGCGCGACGAGACGATGCTAACATAAGTGGAGGCGTTGTTAGCGATCGGCAGGCGCGGAAACCTGAGGGAGGATAGTCTCTTAGCCTACATAGCGGACGGCATCCAGGACGTCGCGGCATCAAAAGTCGTTCTGTATGCCTGTAAGTCGATGGCCGCGCTAAAGGATATGTTGAAGGCGTACGAGGCCTCTAAAAAGTCGCAGTCATCGGTACCGAGCCATCCAATGATCAGGGAAGATCTCAGAGGACCGGAACGAAGACCGGAAGAGCAGAAGCAGGAGTGGAGGCGGCGAAGAAATGCTTCAACTGCGGAAAGCTCGAGAGGACGCATACGAGCGGCTTCTACAGACCGAGGGCCCACAGCGGGCCGACAGACGGGTGGAACTCATCCGAGGGGCGTGCGGAGAGGGACCTACGCTCGGAAGGGTGCACGTGTCTGCATATATAGCCGGGGTAACGTATGATCAGCTCGTGCCGTGGCACTATCGGTACGAGGAAGTGCTGATTGGCGATCCTGTTTTGGACCACACGACCATCCCATTGAGCAAGCAGGGGCCGGTCTTCGAGCATCACGTGGTCGGACCCGGCTACGTGAATCTGCTCCAGCCTGAGCAACGGGACGAAGCCTCCGAGATGATATGACAGGTACAGGGAGCGTTCATGGAGGAAGTAAGGAAGCTGTTCGCGGAGTACAGACCGTCGGCGACGGAAAACCCGCCGTTGGAAATAGCGATAGAGCTAAAGGACGAGACACCTATCAGATGCCGATCACGGAGACTGTCCCTCGGGAATGCGATGAGGTGAAGGTACAGCTTGACGACTGGTTGCAGTGAGGAATCATCGTGCCGGGGGATGTCGGAGTTTGCGTGCGCCGTGGTCGCCGCCACGAAGAAAGGCGGGTCGGCGCGCATATGTATCCATTACAAGCCGATACTCGTCCTGAAGGAAGAATATTTCCACGTGTCGATTAGCTATTTCAGCAGGAGATACACGGCTTTCGCCACGCCGTGGAGCCTCCTCGAGTGCACGGTAGTCCCTTTCGGGCTCGCCGACTCGGGGAGCGCGTTTCAACAGTACGTCGAGTTGATCTTCAGGCCTCTGATCGAACGAGGGATCCTGGCGCTATACATCGACGACATAATAGTGCTGGCGGAAACTCAGCAGCAAGCGTACAACCGCCTGGTGGAGGTGATGCACGTCGTTGCCAAACACGGTCTGTGCATTAATTGGAGCAAATGCCAGATCATGCAGAAGACGATCGAGTATCTCGGTTACGTGCTGGGGAAGGGACGGATCGAGCAATCGCCAGAGAAGACGGTAGCACTGAAGAACTATCCTGAGCCCCGAACTGTCAAGCAGGTACAGCGCTTCCTGCTCGCCATCGAGGATGGCTTCTCCAAATATACTTGGATATTTGCGACGAAGTTGACCAGCTCGAAGGAAACGATCGACAATCTAAAGGTGGTGCAGCAGCACTTCGGCGATCCTTACCGGATAGTAACGGACCGAGGAATCACCTTCACCGCAGGAGTTCAACGAGCATTTGAGCGCAAATAGCATTTAACACATGACGATAACAACGGACGTCCCAAGAGGAAATGGACAGACAGAGGAATAGTTTAGAAGGTCTCCTGAACTATTCCTCGAAACGAATGATTGAATGATTGAATTCGGCCAAAATATTGTGAGTGGAAGCTTGTATTTGTTGTATGATAAAGAATTTGGTGAAGATGACAAAGAGATTAGTGACTGATTTTTTTATCAAAAAATCATTCTGACTGCCAATCACTCGCTGTATGTATCTGATATCGCACCTTCTGATTTCTACTTATTCGGTAAATTGCATTTAGCAATGAAAAGAAAACGTTACAAGAACGTCGATGCATCCAAAAGGCAACGACCACCATTTTGAAGATAATTGCGGTCCACGACATCAAAAAACGATTTGACATACTGTTCAAACGCGCTAAACTTTTTATTCATTCAGAACGGGACTATTTTGTAGCAAATAAATGAATTTTGCACAAATAATTTATTGATGTGTTTTTTTGAAACAGACGTTTGTATATTTTTCTTGTAAAATGAGTGTTATCTAATTTACTAAATTCTTAAATTAATCTATAAAAATAAAATTTAAAGTAATGTTTAATTTTTTAATACTTAAACTAAAAAATAACATTAAATTTAAATTATTGCGATTCTTTAAAATATGAATATGTCAAGACCTCCTCTATTGGTAATTAATAGATTAAATTATCTTCTTTAAAATAGTTTAAGAGATTTTCCATAAATTCTATCTATGATATGATTAAATTTAAAAAAGTAATAAAGGTAAATTAGAAATCGAAATAAGAGCACATTAAATTATTGAAACCTACAATGGTCTGGTAGGCTATTGAATTTAATATCACGACATTAATTCAGTAATTTATTGAACAGCTAAGTAATTTATTCAACAATTGTAAATAAAAAGATTATATATATATGTAAAAGCTTCAGAAGTTTGCACAATTAATTATACGGATTTTTACAATTATTCTATCGGACAAGCGACTAGGTACCTGAAACAGATAAGATATAAAGATTAGTATAGGTTACACAGTACGACTGATACATCTAGTATCATTAAGTATTCGATTTTGAAAACTTAACCAGTTTGAAACGTTTAGGTTTTGAAAATAAATATTAGAGGGAGAATCTTTCGAGAAGTACGTGTTTTAAGGTATCGTAATAATATGAACTTAATGTCAACTAGCTGTTGGGAAAAGAGTAATAATCTCACGAATTCTATTGGCAATGTTTGATTTCGAAGGAGATGAATGTGAGCTTAGCCAAGCCAACACGACTTTTGAATCAGATCAACAATAGATATCTTCAGGAATAGGATATAATTTAGAAAAAAGTCTAGAATAAGTTTTGCTAATAAAACTGTGCTAGAGAACTCTTCCTTTAGTAAACTTAAAACCTTAAGTAGAGCCACCTTAGATTTGACGATGAGCAGCCCTTGTACATATCTATAATTTGGAACAATCGCAAAGGTTGCAGTTACGAAAGTCGATCCAAAGCATCGTAAAACCAAAGAAATGCCAAGAACCAAACTTGGTTTTATTAATTCACTTTTCTCTGATTCAGTAACCTGTTGTCTATAGATAAGTCACTTCATGAATCCGACAGGAAATTATGAAATGCCAATTGATACCTTGCATCTAGAAGGATTGAATTACTATTTTTGTACAGATAATAACTGAGGACAAGAATCACATTGAATTCAAAAGGTTATATACGTCTAATAAAATAGTTTTGTACCTTTGATGTTACTGTAGGCTCTAAAGGTAAGTTAACTTGAAACTGACAAGCATCGTCAAAAGGACTCCACCTTTAACCAAGAATCGAAATAGTTTCCTTTTCATCAAGGTTCTTATATGTGTTCTTATAAGCGAATCACGATATGTTCAATAGACCTAAACACAGCAAATTAGCTGGTTTTTCTAAAGAGTCATTGGCCAAAAATGGAAGTGACATTGTCCCCAACGCCAAAGATCGACAGGTATTTATACGACCATCTAGTAATCATAATAATAACAATAATGTTTTCTTGAAGATTTAGACCAGGATATGAATATTTGTTCAGAAAGCTTCCTCCCTTATCTTTCTCAGAACCGTTACAAACCCTTATTGGTTGCTACCGTCCTGCTAAAATATTGGATGGCGAGAGAAAAAGAATCCGTCAGCAACGTCGAATTTATCTACTCGTTAAAAGTTCCATATGCCCAAGGTCCTTACATTCTTTCATAAATACATGGTAAGCTCTGAAAAGTGCAGTTTTTCTAATAAAACGACGTTCGAACCGTTCAACTTGGTTGGAACATAGCAAGTTAGGTTGATTCCAAAAAGGTAATTAAAATATCAAGTAACCACCTAAATTCCTATAATACGTAGATTTAAAATAATCTCAACATTTTCTTCAGTACGGGACATATGATGTTCTTGAATATATCCTTCTAACTCCTTGAAGCAGCTGATTGTCACAGGAAGCTTACAATTTGCTGACAAATGATGTGCCGTTATTTCCGTTGTAGCATAGGTGTCTGCATTAATAATTAAAACTCAGCCAAAAATAGATGACAGGACCACAGAACCAGTATATGAAGGCTGAGTTCGACGTATTTCTGGCAATAGCGTAAACCATATACAGATGAGATAAAAATGCAACCAATGTATGTGCATCGAATTTTTAAATATAAAGACGATCCTTTTCCTTAGCCGCAAATTAGAGACATACTTCGTCACCAAGGTTACAAACTTAATAAAAAAGTCGATATTTATTAGAAATTTCGGTGTAAGCTGAACTTCGGCACGAAAAATAGCATTAGTCATACCGTTCAAACCAGATACAACAATGTTAACTGGTTTCTATTTTAAAGATTATATCTTGGTCATATTTTCAGATATGAAAGATTTGTTTGCGTAGTAAAAATTCACGAGCAGTGCAATGTGCACTGATTGAGCATGGAAGAACTACTACTGCCATAGCTACGAGCGGTTGCCAAATCTTCCTATCTGAATCCGTAAAATGAGCAGAAGTAGAAGGACCAACTAGTGTTTCCTATTGACTGATAGTTGGCTTACTGTTTCATTCATCAAAATGAAGCTTTGTGTAGAATTTTCCACCGTAAACGTAATATCTACTTTTTGATACAAAATCTGCAATCCTATGCTTAGAGCTCAGACAATTAAAATATAGCTTGACTTGTGTTACATGTTCTTTCCTTTTCGATGGCACAAGAGCTCGGAACGTTTTACAAAAATTTAAAAAATGCCTATCTTACAAGGATCATTTTTTTTGCTTTTATAAAGTATTGTAGTGACGTATGTTGAAGTATTTTGTTCAATAAACTAAGCCTTTTGTCAGCTCTTGTGATGTTTTTAAAATGAATTTCACTGTAGCTCTGCTCATATCTAACAAAATCATCTAAATCATCTACAATTTCTAGACTTGTTTTTAAAGTCTAATAAGTTCGGCAATTCCTTTTGACAATGTGTTTTAACTTATCTTGCCCACACTAAGTATGTAGAAGATGACAAGTTATTTTCATTTAATTATATAAATATCATATTCTTATGTTCAATTAGCAGTTTTCACACCGTATTGCTTTCCAAGGCAGTATGGAAAAGTTTGCTTAAATGCCCTACAGTTTTCTTAGATGATACTAGAAGGCTAACAAGAGTATTTAAATGGGTAGAGAATCTTAATAGAGAATAATCATAGCATCTATATAAAGCCTCCAAGATGAAAGAGCTCACCTACCATGTCAAAACTCTTCAATTTTGAAGCCACTTCGTCTTCTAATGCATTCATTAAGTGCACAATAATAGACTGAAATTTATTATTAAAATTGCGCCCTTTTACTCTTAAAATGGTGCTGAGTACCATTAAATGTAGACAATAAAACTTTTTAAAGAGATATCTGCGACGAATGAATTATTTCACGTGTAGAAGAAAATTAATTCTGAGTGGCAGGCTGAATTATTCCTAATTTTGTAATTCGGTCATTAATTCTTGATTTATTTGTTAAATATACAGACAGTCGAGTATTATAGAAATTTAGTTTGGAATAACTACGTTTATTAAGAGTCTGCGACAAGAAACTTTTTAAATATTAAAAAACTAGTTAATAGTCACGCTCACAAAATTCATTTCAATAAACTAATACAGCGCTACGTACATAGTCTTCAATGATTATGACTGTAAGAGCTTTTTTTAGAAGTATTGGATTGAAAATTAACTAATAAATCCAAGCTCCATTTTCATCTTGAAAGCACGTCTACGGTAGCCTTCTCAGACATAATGCTAATTAAAAATTGAATTATTAAATACTGGAAACTATACGAATAACACTATACCAATGTAAAGAGCGCATAAAGAAATAATATCTATGTATAACACAAATCTATTTTTTTCTGCCAATTTGAGCGATATACTGTGTGCAAAATCCGGCAAAATTTAATTGCAATATCTGGCTCGAGGGACCAAAAAATAATTATATTAATTCGTAGATTGAGAAGTAAGAATGACTTCTGCAAGTCTAGAATACGACACGCTGACAAGCAAAGAAAACTCTGCAACCAATCGCATATTTTCTTCTTGCAGTGCAAAATCTTTCACGAGGCACAAAGAAGAGACCTTTACTCGTACGAAAGAGTTGTAAAATTACCAGCTCAGAAAAATTAGCACACTCGATTTCTAGAAAGGTAGTTTCATTTCAGCTAGATAAGAATAAGGAAAAGCCATCGGAATAAACACGATTAAATTCGAATCACATTACAATTTATTCAGAGAAAATACGCCCCTTTTTCCAAATTAATTATTATAATACTCAAACAAAATTTATACCAAACAGACCGTTACAACTGTCAATTATGTCAATAGATCACTAGTCAACAAAGTAAGTTGAATTGAATGTAAGAAATACTTGAGAAAGTAATTTTGCTAAGAATAAGTTTATTTATTCTGACCAAAATTTCGATCTCTTTATATCACTAAGACACACCTTAGAATAATATGAAAACGAGAAAGCATTACTTCGAAATGCAAAACAAAAATATTAATTTACTCGGTTGCGTGTAAATAAATGAACCGAGTCACGCAAACAAATATATGTAAATATAAAATACTAGAAAGAGACAGAATATAGGTGCACAATACACAAAATTTTGGAAATTGTGATAATTCAATTAGCTTGCGACGCGTTATAAATATATATCTTGTATGATATATGAAAAATGCATGAATAATAATAATTTGTTTTTCATTTTATTATATGTTTCAAGGAATGTATAGGACGATCCAAAGTGTTAATTCATTTTATTGTTTTATTAATTTTTATAATAATTTTTATTAAGAATATATCTTTTGTTTATAATAGTTTAAAAAATTACCCTCCGAGTAACGAGTTATTCGCTTTAAATTCCATCTACCAAGCCTGTTATGTTCCTCCCTCTTCAGAACAACCCTGATAATAAATTATCAATAAAAAATTAGAATAAGTTTTGATCAACGGAAAATAAAGGAAGAGTGGTGCGTGTTTCATTTTTAATTTTGTTTTATTGTATTTTGGAGGTAATTTCCATTTTCGATTCTTCGAGGTAATTGTAAACAAGAGCAGTCTGACTATCATTATATTAATATAATATATGAGTGTATAATGATTGTAAGATCGATAAAAATATTTATTAATTTAATTCATAACGGCTGACATAACTAGAATTTTTAATTTTTAAGTTAAGAGGTATAAATTGTTGCATATTTTTATTAACATGTCCAAATTTAAAAATATGAAATATAAAAATAACTTATTTGAATAAATTCTTTTTTAACAATGATCAACTAGTTTACACTAGTTAAGATAGATACAATATAGGCGGGTAGTCATCAGAATTTTTCTTAATAACTACTCTAATTTAATTCTCTTATATTTAAGCCGACAAAAAATCTTTATCTATAAATATGAATTCAAACTTTCTAAACTAGTAACATTCAAAAGAATGAATTCAGTTTAAAAGATTTCTTTAGTTCTCTAGTCAAAAATTAATTAATATTTTTTTAATAATAACATACATGCTACAGCATATTACCAAATCTAATTCAAAATTACTGGTGTATTTAATTTATTTATAAAACGATCCTTTGAACAAATATTTGATAAACATTTGATGACATGATAAACTTTAAAGAGATCTTAATTTTATTAGAATCAGTATTAACTTAGCATTTGCAAATTTCTGATTAATAAACACTGCATGTTATAGAATTTTCATAAAAATTAGTTATATAAATTAGGTTTTAATTTCTTTTAATTTGCAAAATAAATATGTGTATACTTTATATTTTATTCTTTATTTTAGAGAACCAATATGTCGACAGCGAAAGATTTCTCAAAATCAAAGGTATGTCCTTTTACGAAATGAAAGATCCAAAAAACTACCACTAATACCAACAAAATCACGAAATTCTGCATTTGGTCATGAATTATCTTTCCCAGGAGAACAACATTCGAATACCAGATGTTCTATGAATAATAAATGTTATAATACATCAAATTATAATGATGATAATAATTACGTTTATGATAGTTTTAAGTTATTTCCAGTGGATTCTTATACTTATCATACATCTGAAGAGAATAATATTATGGATAATTCATCACAAGTAGCTAATTCTGAAGAGAAATTATTAACTTTCCCTGAAACGCAGACTACAGATACCTTAGATCCATACACGCAAGTGCGAACCAACACATTTCAATATATGTGTGATGAAACGTTTCAAAATAATATTTGTCCTCACCTTCATATAAATTTACCTGATACTTTGTACAAAAAGAAAGATACAGTCATTAAAGATTCACAGCACTCACCTTATTTTCAAATTTATACACAATCTTTTCAGAATCTATTTCAAAAAGACCAATTTCATTTAAAAGAAGTATTTGAAGAAAATATGTATGCAAATGATATATATGAAGAAGAGAAAGTTAATAATTCTGAACAATATAATGAAAATGACCAGTATTGTCGTGAAAATGTAGAGAAATCATATGGTGTTACATATTGTGATGATCAGTTAGAAAAATATCCACAATGTAAAAATCAGCATACAGATTATCGAGATAAATATATTCACAAATTCACAGATAATAAATATTGTGCTATTAATGAACTTCCTTTAGAAAACTGTGAAATAAATGAGCATGATAATCCATATAATAATACTGCGATAGTTTACGAGGGAGCGCCTATAGTTAAATCTGACAATAGTTATAATAATTCGGATGAAATTAATGAGAGTTCACATAGTATAGGATTCGAATTACAAACTTATAGTAAAACATATAATGAAGAAAAAGAAATATCATATAAAACCTCTTTTAAGGACTTCTTTGAAAATAATTTGAACAAGACTGGAAGTATAACAAATATTCAAGATGAAACTAATGAAACGCAAGGTGTCATATCTTCAACAAAAAATAAAATGAGTCATAATAATTTTATTTGTCAACAATTCAAGTCTCTTGACTCTACAAAACAGGTGACGGACATAAATCCTATAGATGATAAACAGATAAAGTTTATTAAACGGGAGATAGATCCGCTACTGGCACAAGAAATAGATTCTAAGCTTTCTAATGATGAAGAAGTATTTTGCATATTTGATAGGCCTTTAGGATCCTCTCATTTTACACAAGATAAGAACATTATTCCAACTATTTTCGATTTAACTACAAAAGAACAACATATTTATAATAATGATTTAATAAATTCAGAGTTTAATAAACCAGTTGAATCCTGCAATAAGGATGTTGTGATAAATATTGATTCTGAACAAATATTAACAAATGAGCTTGAACGGAAAGATTCTGAAGTAATGCATATTAAGCAAGAAATTCACGAAATTAATGAAAATAAAAGAAGCCAATATTCTAGTCAATTTGTTCGAGAAGAAGCATCTCCACTAGATCATTTTTCTGATGATTCATATTATAACCCACAACCGTATGACTCTGATAGAAAAAACTCATGCGCCTCTATTAATTATGATGAATATTCAACGTGTTGCCTCAAAATCGATTCTAATGAGTTTAAGGACCACAGAAGTAGTACATACCTTCAAAATATTACTACACCACAACCAATTTCAAGAGCGGAAAGTTATCAGCGTGGTTATTTTAAAGATCATGAATCATTCGACGTGGTGGATAAATTACCTGGAGATGCAGTCAATGACGATCTTCATATGTCAGAAAAAAATTCAGAAAGGTAAAATAATGTTCACAGGTTTATATATATATTCAGTATTTATATATTACAATTTCCATACTATATATTATTTCACATTTAAATATATTATGTTATAATTTATAATTCTTTCGACCAATATTTTGTTAATTATTTAAGCAATATTTTTATGTACATGTAATGTTTTTTTAACTATTCTTGACCTTACAATTTAGATAATGCGAATAAAGAATGATCAATAATCTATTTAAATTTACTAACATTAATTTTATTAGTGTTCAATAGCTGCTTTTCACAAAGAGAATAGCAACCGTATAAGATAGGGAAAAGTGAAGTTAATTATTACAAAAAGCTGAATATTATGTAGGACATCAAAAATGACTGATTCACTTAGATTTGTAACCCCCTATATTCCAGAGAGCACCTCTTAATGGTCAAAATTTAAACTGACATTTGTTCGTAACATACCGAGATTCCATTGCCCGATTATTTTCGGTTAGTTGCAAATTGAATATAATTAAAAAAAAATTATCGAGAAAATCTAACGTATAAATTCATTTGAAAATTTCACAAAAATCGCGAAATTAATCAAATTTGATATCATGTATTTTATGCCAATCTACCACTCTGAATTTTGTCAAAAAAAAATTAAAAATCGATTTTTCATATCAAATCGAAAAGAAAAAACGTCTTTTTTCAAAGACTTTAAAATCTATATACGAAAATATGAATCCTGTTTTGCTCTGTTGTTCAAACCATTATTATTTGAATCCTTATTTCGTAATTTGAACAAAAAATGGCTAGAGCTTGATTAATAGTTTGTGTATCTGAGTTTCTCATTGATATTAATAATGTACGTAAGTCATTCTTCTGAGAATTGTGAATCGGCTACTGTATTCCATAGTTCTTAGTTCGCTTTTAAACTTAACGTGTCTAATAATATGGATACTTATTCTATTTCAACTAAACTTGAATGAGACACAACCCTGATGCTGTTGACTTTGGCATCATAAATCGATTTTTGATTAAATAATTAGCACAGTAAAAAACTTGGAATTAAGACGTATTTAATAAATACACCTTGGTAAGGATTAAAGAGTACTAATACAATATTTTATGAATTTTTAAATAACAGTAGAAACAGTATTTTTGAGTAGCCATTTATCTTACAAACAATACTTCTACGTACTCTATATCAAGTTACATTGTTAAAGCATCGGCATTCATCAAACGTAATTCATCCGCAATTACATTTTTTATATCGAGGACGTATTTCTTTTCTGTCTTATCTAATAAAATAGAAAATAATTCCACAACACTTCCTTCTTGAACTTTTATGTACTTGGCGTTACATTCCAAGTCGCTGCATCCATATTGAAAATTAAAATTCCCATATTCTTCAAGGAGATAACTCCCTGGGTGTTTACAACACCGTTTCTGGAAATATTTCTCTTCTTCTATTCGACTTCTTAAAATAGTAGATATGTTTTCAATCGGAACTCAATCCGAAACTCAAAAATCCGTTTCGGGGAAGGCACCATAACTCCATAGTCAGACAAACTTTTTGCGTCCTAAACAAACAGTTGATGAACACACACCCATGTAGATATTGCGCTAAAATTTCACACGGACATCAAGAAAGGTTGTACCAATAAAGGAAAAAAACATTTTATCGATTCAGTTTACGCGCGGAGTTTAAATGCACCAGTCCAGCTCAAATTTGATCATATGGAATATTAGAGACAGTTCGACTAGTAGAGGACATATTCATTGCTGTATTTCATAAGCAGGTAGAGAAAAACAAAATTTTTCTATACAAGACAGGCAGCTCAGTCGAAACTCTGTTTTAAAAATATTAGAAATATCAATGAAAAGCTTTTTCTCTAGAGATGACATTTACTTGTATTACGTATATATTAAAAATAAACATGTTTCATTAATTTCTTGTGATGTTGACAATGATTTCCGAGTATCCAAGATTTTAGTACATATGCATTCGGTACTGCCCATGCAGGACTAAAGCATAATATATGATGAGTAGAGTACGTATAGCTCGAAACTTATAATTTCCTATAATTTTCATAATCTTGCTTTAGGTCCTCAAGATGTTTAATATTGTTTGAACATTTTTGCAGATATATTTTCTTTTGAAGACTTTTCACATAGATCGTTCGAGGATTTTTTAAAAAATTATCAATTACTTTTTCTATTTGTTCATATTGTATATTGTCAGAAGTCCACGGTAACCCATGATAATTACGTTGTAACCATTGATTCTCACTCTTTTCTTTCTCAGGAAGTCTACGCCATCTTTTCGTTGCTTAAAAGAAATAAACTGTTGTTGGATAGTCTTCATGAGTAATTATTGAAACTTCTTTCAAAATAAATTCATTTAAAGAGCATTTGAAGCTTTGCATGTCTACAATGTATTCCATAATGAGTAAAAATGATTTTTTTTTAGTTTTTCAATTGCTTTTATAAATAAATAAACAGACTTACCATTCTTCTTTCATTGCATATACAATTGGTATATTTCATCTTGCTCATTATTTATATATATTGTTTTAATTAATTTTTAATTTAGTTGAATGATATATGTTTTAGATGAAAAGTAAGAGAATATTCGGTGTACAACTCTGCTTCCGCCGTTTTGCAATCGATGGCTGTCACGGTAGGTGGTAGTCGAAAGAAATATATGGTGAATGTCATATACTAAGCTTAGGCACTTATAAACATAACGTCATCGAAATATTGTGTCTGCATCATAAAGTTATTCTCGATTAAACATGTTAGCCCAAATTCCCAGCCCAAATTCCCAGTCCAAGTGAAGCAAAAGGTCATTTTAAAACGCCTGAAAGTCATAGGAATGAAACAAGGAAATTGGGTGCCGTACGGAGTTGAAACCGAGAACTGTTGAACCGCGTTTGTTATTTTGTGAATAGCTGCTTGCAAGGCAAAGGCGGAAGAGAGTTTTGCATAGCATTGTGACTGGTGATGAAAAATGGCTTCATTACGATAATCACAAGCGCAGATAATCATGGGGTTATATTTGGTAATCTTTATCTTTCTAAATTATCAGTCGCCGAAATGATTAAATTTAATCATCTTCTATTTATCGTAAGACTTTTAGTTTTCTTTTTCTTGTTCTTTTACTTCTTCCGCCAACTTTATCAAATCTTTTGAACTGAAATACGGGAATCCATAAATCAGTGTAAATATATATATATATATATATATATATATATATATATATATCGTGGGGATATCTCGGCCATGCTACCACGTCGACGATCAGACCGGATATTCATGGTGCCTAGGTCATGCTCAGTACTTAATCGGCCCAGCTCAGCGTAGTGTATTATAAGTTGTTAAAACCGACTAAAACAATCACAGGCAACCGTTATCGAACGTAATTTATGCCTTTGAGCCGAGCATTGAAGGAAAGCGATACGACGATAGACATGAACAAGTGATTTTTCGGCATGACAATGCTTGACTCCTGGAATCGTTGAAATGGGAAGTTCTACCCTACGCGCCGTATTCACTTGTTTTGATAAGTCGTACATGTACTGGCTGAACAATACTTCCGGTCTTATGAAGAAGTAAAAAATTAGATCGATTCTTGGCTCGCTTTAAAAAATGACCAGTTTTTTCAATGCTGGATTCGTATACTCGCCGAAAGATAGGAGAAAGTAGAGTCCAACGATGGGCAATACTTTGAAGTATAAATGTATAACCAGTTTTTTATAATAAAGCCTCGAAATTCGGAAAAAAACGGTGGAAGCAAAGTTGTATACTTAATATTTCCAGCACATGTTACGCATGCTACTATATCAATGTTAGAAAGGCCACTGTTCTAACAAAATTTTGAGATTGCTATAGCTATACGAATAAGGCGGAGCAGATTGCACTAGATAGATTTGCACCTCAAACTAATTACATCTTTATATATTCGTAGCTTGTTATGATCTTTCTCTCAATTTTAAAGATATTAAATTTCGAGTCAAGATAAAAGATATATTTAAATTTGAAAACCATTATTATAATATTTCAATTAATTTATATATGTTGAAAAAGAAAAAAAATATCTTTCATGTATCTCCATGCTATATAACAGCTATAACAAAGGATAAGCACCTGAATTTACTTATTATATCAGGTATGTGAATAAGTCTTTCCCGTTTTTTTTCAAATTTTGAGCCTTTATTGTGAAAAAATGGTTACAAATGAATTATTGAAAGTATTGGCCATTGCTAGCTACAACTTTTTCCCATCATTCTGGCAACATACGAATCCCGTTGCGAAAAAATTCGACCGGTTTGGCCTCTATCCAGTCATCCACCCATTTGTTGGCTTCCTCGTAGGAATGGAAGTGCTGGTCAGCCAGGCCATGCGTCATCGATCTGAAGAGATGGTAATCAGACGGAGCAACGTCTGGACTATACGGCGAGTGGGGTAGGACTTCCCATTTGAGCGTTTCTAAGTATGTTTTCACCGGCGGTGCAACATGTGGGCGAGCATTGTGATGTTGCAAAATAACTTTGTCGTGCCTGTCGGAGTATTGTGGCCGTTTTTCTCGCAGTGCGCGGCTCAACCGCATCAATTGTCGTCGATAGACCTCGCCTGTGATCCTTTCATTCGGTTTCAGAAGCTCATAGTAAACCACACCTAGCTGGTCCCACCATATACAGAGCATAAGCTTGGCGCCATGAATATTTGGCTTGGCCGTCGATGATGATGCATGGTCGGGTAGTCCCCATGATTTTCTTCGCTTCGGATTATCGTAACGTATCCACTTTTCATCGCCAGTCACGATACGATGCAGAAAACCCTTTCTTTTATGTCGCTGAAGCAGCTGTTCGCAAGTGAAAAAACGCCGTTCGACGTCTCTCAGCTTCAGTTCGTACGGCACCCAATTTCCTTGCTTTTGGATCATTCCCATGGCTTTCAAATGCTTGGAAATGGTTGTTCGGTCAACTCCCAATGCTTCAGCAAGTTCTTCTTGCGTTTGACAAGAATCTTCATCAAGCAAAGTCGCCAATTCTCGATCTTCAAAGATTTGCGGCCGCCCGGAACGCTCCTTGTCTTCCACGTCGAAATCACCGCTTTTGAAGCGTCGAAACCATCCGCGAACACTTGAATCGTCGACACAACCTTCTCCATAAGCCTCCTGAAGCAATCGATGCGTCTCGGCAGCAGATTTCTTCAAATTGAACCAATAAAGTGAAACTACCCGCAAATGACGTCGACTCGGCTCAAATTTCGACATTGTCACGATATCAAAAATTTATGATGCGAAAAAATTTTAACTAATGTGTTAGTATGGAATTGTTGACATATGAATAAGCTTTGATTATGACATATGTAACCATTGAATACTCGCACAGTATTGGTGGCGCCATCACTTACAAAAAACGGGAAAGACTTATTCACACTCCTAATACAAGATGACTACAATGATGAAGTAGCGAAAACACGAGCATAAAAGATGATAATCTCCAACCTTATCATCACTATGTTTGGATTACGAATTTATCTCGCTTGATAAGTTCGTAATTGTCAAAACTTAATTGAAAAATTTACCTTTGCGATCGATAATCATAAATATAAATAGCAACGACATAAAGCATTTAGTGTTGGTCTTTATACAAAATGTAGTTTTGATTATGCACAATTCGAATACCAAAGCTATAAACATGTAGATGAATCAATAGGACCATCACTTGCTGAATAATTCATGAAGAAATTGCAAGCATTTTCGGAATAAATAGCACAAATATATGAGAATAAAAAAAAAATGAATAGACTTATAGTTATTAAATTCTTAAACTATAAAAAGCAAAAATTTGTAATATTTGTGAGAAGAATTTAATTGTGAGGATACAAAAATTTAAGAACATTGTCATCTCACAAGACGGTAAGTTTATTTTAGAGTTTTATATTATCAATTATTTATATTTAAATATCAATTACAGATGTCGAGGTCCTACGCACAATTCGTGTAACTTGAATTATAATGATTCAAATGTTATACCATTTGTATTCCATAATTTATCAGAGTATGTTTCAGACTTATTTATTAAAGAGCTGGCAACAAATTTTGAAGGTCGAGTAAATCTTGTACCGGAAAATAAGAAAAAATATAGCTCACTTACAAAATACAATATATAAAAGGCATATATGCTTTCGATAAATTAGCCTCATATTTGGAAAAGCATCGGACTCTTCAAAACACTTTTGCAATATTTTCAACGATTCCGTAGCCGTATTTCCACTGAAAACACAAAATTTCAAGCAAACTCGTTGATCTACTTTTTTGCATAGTTAATATCGCGAGACAATCTTTTTGCGTCGTAAACAAGCAGCTGACAAAGGTACACTAATGGAGATATGGTGCTTAAATTTTACACGAACATCAAGAAAGGTTGTTCAAATATAGGAAAAGAAATTTACCGATTCAGTTTATGCGCGGAGTTTAAATGCATCAGTCCGGATCAAACTTGATCATATTGTATTTATTAACCCTGATTAACAAACTTATATAAAATTAATTTACCTATTCAAAGTATAATCATGGTATGATTTCTTATTAATTAAGTTAAAAACTCTCTTTATTTGTCCAACTATTATGGAAGCTATCAAATCCAAGTCACTAGATGAAAACTTTATCTCCTCGACGTTTAAAAACTTTTCCAACAAGGTAAAAATCTTGATACTTGGTTCCTTGAAGCTCTTGTTGATAGAAACATCCAGCGATAGGTTGATTTTTATAATCTTTTAAATGGTAAGTTATCAGAGTAACGATTGGTTTGAAGGTTTTGTCTAATGGACGTTCTACTAACTCAATCATATTTTAATAATTTATGTTTACGTTTTATTGCTTCGCATGACTTGGCTAGTTCAAGTAATATATTTTTTTCTCACTGATAATCAGCCATGTTGAGTGTTCAACTTTTAAAAACTTATGCTATACTATATATATATATATATATATATATATATATATATATATATATATAATATTTATGTTATGCTATACTTATAGCAAAACATTATGCTGTCTTTATAGCAAAACTTTTCTATATTTACCATAAATTATGTTTTCTTTTTTATCAATGACTATAAAAATATATTTACCATCATTCCAACAAGTTGTGCATATGTTTTTAATTTGATTAAAGGAAGTATTTAATTTTACATGATCGAGATATATATATATATATATATATATATATATATGTTTTAAATTAACCTCATTTGTTTAAAAATATAAGTAAATTATCATTATCCCTCTGCGTGTGTGTGTTTTTTTTAGGCGTAGGTAGAGCAAGCTCTGCACTCGTGGCCTCTCGAAAACAGCATCCCGCCGGAATATCCGGGAATATTACTTCGACGGGGCTGTTAGTTAGCCTATACGGCTCCTCTTCTTATGACACTATCCTACGTCCCTCATCCACACAAGTGATCAGGGGTTCGGTGTTCGTCCTCTGCATCTTAAAATAGAATCAGCTAGCCTGGTTCATCCTGAGTCATTCGCCTAATTCTATCGGCATTTTTGAGTTTGGTCATCACCCCTTTTGCGAAACTGGCTACTTCCTTCCAGTTTTCAGAAGATTCCAGCATTATTGATAGGATGCTCTCTGGTCTTATTGGCTTATTGATGATGTTCATCAAGTGCTCATATTGTGTTCTAAAACGAGGGCAGCTCACTAATATATGCTCAGCATCCTCGACCAATGTCGGACAGATGGGGCAGAAATCATTATTATCCAGGTGAAAACGGTGGAAATAAGACCTAAAACAACCATGTCCAGTCAGCAACTGGGTTAGGTGGAAATCTAATTCCCCGTGTTTCCTGTTGATCCATCTGTGTATGTCTGGAAGGATACGATAAGTCGATCGGCCTTTGCTAGAATCGTTCCATCGTTTTTGCCATATTTCTATAGAACGCTGACGTTCCACGTTTTTAGCACCTTGTAGAGAATCCGCTGCGGCCTTATATATGTTGCGCAGCCTAGCTAATTCATCTGCAGCTAAATCGAAAGGAAGAATTCCGGCAAGTACCTCAGCGGCAGCTACCAACTTTAAGAGTAATACTATCTACCTTCTTACGACTGCTGACAAGAACTACTTCTGTCTTGTGCTCCGCTAATTATAGGCTAGCCGACTTAATCCATCTATTGATGTTGCTGATTGCCTCATTGGCATTTTCAGTGAGTTCATCAAGGGTCTTAGCCGTCACTACTAGAGCGATATCGTCGGCGTACCCTACTGTTATTGAACCAGGCGGTTGTGGAATCCTTAACACGCCATCATACATAATATTCCACAATATAGGTCCCATAACCGAGCCCTGGGGGACTCTCGCAGTAACCTTATGCGATGCAATGCCTTTCGGTATAATATTATCCTATTCTCGAAGTAGCTGGCCACGACATTCTGTAGATAACGAGGTACTCCTAACTCTTTAAGCGAATTCATAATAGAAGACCAGCGCGCTGAATTAAAGGCATTCTTGACATCTAGAGCGACAATGGCACAATACTGTTTAGTGCCACCTTTCCACTGATTGCATCTCTTGCAGTACACACTACCAGTTTAATAGCATCGACTGTTGATTTTGATTTCCGAAATCCAAATTGGCGTGGGGATAAGCCGTGCAATTCCTCAGTGAATGCTTCCAGTCGGCTACATATTATTTTTTCAAATATTTTACCTACCGTGTCGAGCATACACAATAGCCTATATGACGACAGATCATCAAGTGGCTTATTGTCCTTAGGTAACAGGACTAACCTTTGAGTTTTCCAGCAATCAGGAAACGCGCCTTCAAGAAGACAAGCATTATATACTTTTAGAAATATAGATGGGTTCTTCTGTATCGCCAACTTAACTGCAGCATTAGGGATACCCTCAGGGCCAGGGGCATCATTGTCTCTAATCTTAGCATAAGCATTATGTAGCTCCATTTCTGTTATAGGTGGTATATCGTCCGAGTGTTGCGTGCGCAGTACAGTCATATGGGTGTCATTGGGAAAGAGAGCGGAAACAATCTTATCAATCAATACCGTGCTAGTGGGTTGTATTGGTGCCGTACTCAATCGTGCCATGACTGTTTTGTATGGTCGACCCCATAAGTCATTGTTGGCCTCTGCACACAGTTCAAGCCAGCATCGACGCTTGCTTGCCTTAATGGCCTTGACAAGCGCTCTTTGTGCTTTTTTAAATAAACTATTAAACGTATCACGATGGGTGCGGGCTCTTTGGGGAAGTCTATGTGCGCAATGACATTCTTTGTGTAATTCTGCAATTTCATTTGTCCACCAGTAGACAGACAGTAGCATGCTTCAGAGATATGCTTCATGAGTGCATTTGCCAGATGGCCTGGTGCCCTATATTCTAAACGCTCTTCTGATATTATAGTGGCGAACACTTCACAGTCTAGCGATCTGATGTTCCATTTCCGTGTGGGCATCCACTCATTGCACTTGTTCTTTACTTCCTTCTCTGCAATCTCGTACAAGATCGCCCTGTCATCACTGTGGGTATAAAGGTCGCTTACTCTCCAATTAAGGATCCGCTGAATCAGGTCATCACTGGCTAATGTTACATCAATGATTGATTGTTTATCTCTTCTAATGAAAGTGAATTCAAATCCCTCATTAACCACGTAGAGTTGAAGAGAATTAAGGCCATTAAGTAGCATTTTACCTCTGTTATTTGTTGAAGCGCTTCCTCAGGCAGTGGACCACGCGTTAAAATCGCCAGCAATTAATAATGGTTTCTTGTCCATGGCTTCATCAACTAATTTATCTATAAGGATTTCAAACTGCTTGTCCGTGAAGCTTGGTGGAGCATATACACTAAAGACGTATATTTCTTATATTTAGCCCAGGATATCAATTCGCTCCGATGACTCGACTACTTTAGTACCTGCCTATTTTGACCAATCCAGAGGGCAGCTCTATTGCTTGTGTCACTTATCCAGCGCTGTGGTCTGTCCCTGTCACAATATGGTTAGGAGATTACAGTAATATCTATTCTTAACTCCTTTATTGTCTGTTTCAGCAGGTCATGAGCCGCTACACAATGGTTGGTATTCAGTTGAAGTATTCTCATGTTTTATGTCTGTTTAAAAACTCCACAGTGATCGGGAACTTAATCTGTATGCTCCAGCTGTATGCTGGATGGTTAATCTCCTTTTTTCCTTCACATTTACAACAGCAGGGCTCGTTTACACACAGCTTGGATAGATGGTCTTTTCCACCGCAGTGCCTGCAAAGTTTAGTTCTGTCAGGGCCCGAGCACACAGCCGCTAAATGGCCAGTCTGCCAACACCTGAAGCAGCGCTTTATTTCTGTTTTTTTTCGAACTCTGCAGCTGACCCATCCGACTCATTCATTCCAGCGGCGTGGCTATATGGTACAGATACCACCGCCGTCTGAGTACCCCCATAAGCTTGCCGCAAGGAACGAGCGATTAGCATGTTCGTCTCCTTTAGTTCGAGGTGTGTTTTCAGAGCCTCTAATACTTCATCCTTTGTAGTGACCTCATCTATATCTTTAATCTCCAAAGTAATAAGATTAAGCAGGACCAATGTGGATGCGCTATGGCCAACCTTAGTTTCAACAATGCGAGCCAACTCATGTGCATCTTTGGCTGTCCGTTCTAATTGAAGTACGAGGGCACCACTTGCATTACTGCGTATCCTGTTAACCTCATGCTTCACATGAGATAACTCCGGGTCATTCTTTATTTGACGCAATACCTCCGCGTATGTAACTCCTTCATTGGCCTTAATCAAAATGGAATTAGGTCTATTTCGTCCATTAAGCCTGCGTGCACTAGGTAATTCTTTATCTTTACCTTTGGGTTTCTTGCGCTTGATAGTCTGCCATTGATTTTCCTTGGCCTGAGACTTCCCTGTAGGTACTCCAACCGACTCTGGCGGTCTCCTTGAGCCCAGTGATGGTTCTTTTGTCCTTTTGCCACCTACTGTTTTAGGAGTGGAATCCATCGCTTCGTTTGGTATCAGAGCGTAGACTCGGCGTAGTCTGAGTCACCACTTCATGAGTACCGGGACGGTGATACTGCAACAGATCATTCTCTGCCATACTGATGCATTTGTATGAGGCATTAATAGAACGAGCGCGATCCTTAATGGTCTTGTGCACGTTATGCTTATCTTTAACAAAATCCAACAATTGGTTGACCTTCTCACCAAGTCGCTCCAGATGATTGTTTCTTTGCGCGATGGAGATTTCTCGATCCGTCATTTCTTGATCCATCATGACATCTCCTTTAGTATTCAATGTACTGTCTATGATGATGTTTGATTTGCCCTCTCCAGAATCCGAGGGACTACCACCGACCATAGAGGCTTGCACTCTATCGAAATCGGTGAGGAGATTGACCGGTCTTGCCGGAGTTACTCCCTGGGGTATATCCTTGTTTATACCAAACATTAATCATAATTGGCCTTAAGTTCGGGAGGCCCTCCCTATTAGCTTTTTCTGTCCGCCCTGAGTATTTTATATCCTCAGTGCCCTCTACAAATTGTAACGAGCCATCCCCTATCCACAACCTGGGGAGGCACCAGATAGGAGAAAGCAACAAAACTCCACACACACTATAATTGAAACGATTAGAGTAGGTTATAAATAGCAGGCTTATATAAATTCGAGTAGTACCATTTTAACATTCGATACAGAATGGTTCTACATAAGCGAGAAGGTAAAAAAATCATAACGACTGCTGCATATTCAAGGATTCCGAGGTCGAGATCTCAAAAATTAGTTTGCTCTACATTAAAGAGCGCTCGCAAGGCTATTAAAAAGACATGTGGTAAAGACAATGTGTAAATTTTAAGTATTTTATCGATTCCTCAAAAACTTGGCGGTGTTTTATGATTCCTTGTACCTTTATTTGCCAATTTGAGTGCAACAGCAGTATTGGCAGAAGGTGCTACTGGAATAATCAAAGCTGTTGGTGATGTTAAAACTGTTAATGATGCAAAAGCAGCAAAATAAGAATTGGAAGTAAATCGAAGATATAACCAAACAATGAAAGCAATTGCTCTTGGAAAAGGCCTTTATTTAAAACCTAACAAAAACGGTTATGGTTTTTCTTTAAAGCAGTATAAAAGTAATGCGAGTGTTCTCTACTTAAAACCGTATACAGGCAAAGGATTAAAAAAAAATTGAATGGCCAGATAATTGACGGATAAAAAAACTTGAATAAAATTGCCAGATCAACTATTATCTGGTATTGATTTAATAAAACACGCTCGTTTTTTTTAAATTTCTGCTTTTAGAGGCGTATTTATGCGTAATGCACTTTTGTGATAATGAAATTGTATATAATTATGACCGATATCAGGATTTTAATAAATATATTTGCGGTCATTTATGTCTGCAATTTCTATTTAGCAACCATGCAAGTAGTTCTATAAAATCTCGGACATTTTGCAATACAAGTTGTTCCTAACTTTAACAGATGTATGAGTCATTCTTTGACGCTTTTCGATACAAATATTCTTAGGTTACTTGAGTGTTTAACATTTAACTTAATTTCCAAAATTGATGAAAATAACAATAAATTTTATGTCGATAAAAAAGTAGTTATACTAGCGACCGGTAGTTATAATATAGATATTAAAATTTATCTGAAGGAGTGATTAACTTCTAAAGGTATAATATTAAGTCTAATAATAGCACGCTTTGTAGTATCATTGAGTGCAGTCATCAAATCAACTTTGAACCTAAAGATTCACTTGATGAAGATTCAAAGATTCACCCCCCCCCCCAAGATATAAGATCACTGAAGTACCTTCACATGTAATTTACCTTCCGTAAATAACCGTCAAGTACATGGATCATATAGAATCATTACGCATCGTCGATGAAAATGGAGATCTAGTGAGCTTCCGAGTAGAGGTTATAACCATCAGACTACATGTTCAACAAGTAATTTAACAAACGATCGGAATTATTTACAACACTCCTGAGTGTATAAATAGTCAGTCATGTCAGCAAACAACCAGTCTTTCGCTGACTTTCAAACAATCAGTTGCCTGACTAAAATCAAAAAATATTGTCATCGTCTTTTTCGTCAGAAGATAGCTCTGAATCACAAGCCAGCAGTCAAAGTACTTACACATTAAGACATTCAATTCCTAAAAAGCATAGGTCTTAAAAGCATCGATCGTGGTTAAAAATAAATTTTACTATTTCAACTGTATCTAACGAAACGATGGACTTTTTAAGTATACAATCTCCTGTCACATTTGATGATTTAATTGTGCATTACGAGATTCCCGCTCATCAGCCATACGCAAGAACTAATTTTAGTAACAGTGATGGAATTCGTGTATCTATTGAACTGTGATTAAAATATGTGCCTTCTACCTTCACGTAGTTCTCCAGTAGTATACGGTAAACTTGCTGAAAATGATGGTACAGCGTTGCAAAATACGAAATTTGTAAGCAGCGCCATTGGTCATTTATTTGAGGAAATTCGACATGAATTGAATGCAATAGAAATCGATAGGTGTAAAAAGACAGGAATTACAAGCCTTATGAAAGCTTGGGTTTCTTTAAGCCCGAGAGAAAAAAGTATATTGTTCTCTCTCTTTCTAGCTCCCATGCACATCGCAGAAAGGAAGAATAGCCGCCGTACAGTCTCGAGTACGCTATAAGCTAAGACTCGTATTTCCCCTCCTCTCTCATAGAATGGGCAGTGTAGGAAAAGAAAAAGATATATACTTGTCTCACTTTCTAACACGCAACTAGTGTAGTCGGCGAGAATAGTATATATCGAATTTTTCTCTTACACACGCCGCTAGTGACCGTGCGACGTAGTAATTAAAAAACAGTGATAGTGACAGAAAAGTATATAGCGCTAAAGGAGGCTGATGTCAGGGCCTGTGACGTTAGGGCTATGAGCCACGAGAGTTCTGGATCACCAAAATGATCCAGAACTCTCGTAGTTCATCTAAAGAAGACTCATAAAAAAGAAAAAGAAATTAATCGAAGCAGGTAATAGTACCAGCTACCAGTGAACGAAGTTACTACGCCATTTATATACGTTCTATTAGCCCGGGAAGCAAAGACAATCAAAAGCTGCGCTTAAAAATATTATGAATATTTTTTCGGATTTTATTCTAAAATTGCTCGTAAACTAGTTTATTTTAAAAAATTTGTAGTAAAAGATCTAAACTAATGAATTTACAAAAAGTATATTAGTAAATACTATACACTAGTTTAGTATTTGCATAGAATAAATAATGAAAGATTTTTCTAAAAACACACATAGAAATATTATATATTTTCAATTGATATGAAGAAATTAACACTTTAGTTATTACTCTATTAATTAACACTTTAGTTTTTCAAACCAACTTTCCAGAATCCAGTTGTGCCCTTTAACTAAAATAAACTGTGTTGTTCTTTATTTAAAAAAATTATTTAAATTATTTATTATCAAACAAGGTTAGCATTTATATGATAATTATTCTAGCTGCTGACAATTAGCTCCTTATGTTTGACACCATGAGTCTGTGTAAAAGTGTATAAGTATTGTAGCATGAGTATATCCTTATGTCGCTATGAGAATTTTTATCATTCCAAAAATAATCAAAATTATTAAATTGATCTTACAAATAGTTTAATTTAGTGAAATTTGTTAGACATTATAAAATAAAAGTGATGTTGAATTCTACTTATGTCTAAGTAAAAAGTAAAAGAAATTTTTAATTAAAATTTTGTCCAATTATTATTGATTAAACATTAGATTTGAAAATTAATGCTTAATTAAAAATAATATTTCATTAAAATTTCTTTTAATTATTAACACAAATAATTGTTAAATCAAAGTTGGTTTAATTATGAATTCGGAAACAGACATCATTAAATATATAATGAATCCAACTCTACCGTAGATCTTTCTATCTTCTTAAGTGAAATTTAAGATTTGAACTTTTTTGATTGTAATATAACTAAAAATATTAATGGTAAGAAAAATAGTTATTAATATAGTAATATTTATATTATAGAAAAATTTTGTTAGATTGAATTTTGGATTTGTTAACAGGTCGATGATACTAGTATTTTATTAAGCGTATAGTATTGTTTATCTCAGATACACTTCAGTTATACACATAGTCAATATTTTTACTGTACTAAAAAATTATTTTCATTACAAAAAAGATAAAGAAAATACCATGGCTCAATCAAAAACTTTACTACTTATAGTAAGTACCTAAAAGATTTAACAGCTGTCAGTAGAAGGATATTCAGACATATATACGTTAAATAACTAATAATGATTTTCTTTAAATTGCTCGTTTTAATTCCATGATATGCAGGTATTGAAAATATTATTTCACTTATAAAGTTTCCATTTAGAGTACCTTAGAGTACCGGTATGACGCATATATGCTTCAGAAAATAAACCATTATAAAACACCTATTTTGTACTGAACAATGATTAAGAATAATGTATCGGTGTTAATAATAATTAGCAATAAATAATAATAGTTATTAGAAATAATTAATTATTATTATACATAAATACGTAGTTATATTTAAAACAAACTAAATATTTCATCTCAAAAATAAATAATTGGTTTCATACGTTTGGCCGTCAGATGGCAATTTTCTCTCATAAGATAATATGACTGTCAAGTCTATACATAGATAAATAAAGCCTATATATATATATATATATATATATATATATATATATATATATATATATTATAATCTCGAAATCGGTTTATTACTTACGGTTCACTTGCGTGTGTGTGTGGGCTCTTCCACGCTGCTGGTCGTGCATTCCGCTGAAAGGGGACGGGGAACGAAAAATGAACCACGCGGGTGATTTTAGCAGATTATTACAATATTAACGTTTATTATCATTAGCGATCTATTTACAATAACAGTCCGGTACGTACATATGGTACTGATTGCGGGTTCCGCGACGCTACATCAATTATTTATATAATTATACACTCATTCAACATACACGGGGACAGGGGAAACGGAACGGGACGCTCTCGATACGAAACACGTGGGAACGACGGTATAACATTACATACTATATGCTAACAAACTACTTATAAGCGAACGCATTTACGACAGTACAATATTATAAAAAGGAACTACGATACTTATCACTTGGCTACGCGCGATATATACATATTATTACGGATGAACCGCGAAGCTATATATTCGGTAGATCGCGGCGCGCGGGTGCGGCGGCGGGTCAGGACCTAGCTATACGCACACGTGAACATAACAATAAAAGCAAAAGGCTACTTGCCGCCGACGACGATGATGCTGTCGCTGGCGCTCGCTGATGCGGTCGCTGATGCTCGCTGGTGCTGTCGCTGGCGCTCGCTGGTGCGGTCACTGACGCTCGTTGGTGCTGTCGCTGGCGCTCGCTGGTGCTGTCGCCGACGCTCGCTGGTGCTCGTCGGTGTCAGGGCGACCGGGCGCGCGCTCTCTCTCTCTTGCTCCTGGCTGCTAACTTGCGCGGTTCCGCGTGGCTGCGGCTCGTAGCCGCTGATGGCGTCGCTGGCTCACGACGGCACACGTATGATAACGCGTACACGCTTCCTCGGAGCTTTCGCTCACGGTCTGGGGCTGATGCGATGATGTCGCCGCGTGTCCTCTCCTCGTTGACACCGGTGCGTTCGCACGGAGTATGCACGAGGGCAAACTTGTAGTACGTTACCGCGAAAGGCACAAAAACTGCGGCCTTAACTCTGCGATTCGCAATACGATCGCGAACGGAAAATACCACGGTATTTTAAAGCGGAACAAAATAAAAGTGCGTCGGGGACGAAAGGAAAAAGGTGTAAATTTAGGACTATGAACAACGAAAGCCAACTCAAGAACGCGAATTGACGAAGGTCAAATCAAGAATGCGAAGTTCGTTCCGAACTTCTTCTGATCAAGCATCTTGCGAACTTGCGCATGCATTTCCAGCTCTATCTTCTGAGAGACCGGATAATAACGCTGCTTAATCGGCTTAGTATCGCCAACATCGATCACGTGGTCGGTCAGATGCGTGCAGCCCAGAGGCTGATCAGCCGGAGGCAGCATCCGGTCGAGGAGTTCCTCGAGAGCTCGGCGTTGACTATCGTCAATATCGGCCAAGCCTATAGAGGCAAGCGAATACGCCGAGGTAACTGAGACGGTGCAGAGTTGTAACGGAACGAAATCCGCAGCACCCTCGATTGACATGGTGTTGTCGCGCGGGTGGATGACCGCATTGAAGGCGCGGTAGAAGTCTGCACCGAGCAGACAGTCATTTTCCAAGTCTGGAATTATGATGACGTCTAGCTCCATTTCTACGTCTGCTATGGCAAACGGAAGGGCCACCTGGCCTATTATCGGCTCAATTTTTCCCGTGGCGAGTCGAGCGCCAGATCCAGGAAAGGGTCGAACTAGATGACCGAGGGCAGATGCGATCTGCAGGCCGATTGCTCCGAGAGCTGTACGAGCAGCCCCTGCATCAAGCAGTGCATGAATGCGAAACTCGCCTATGCCTACCTGTACCCACCATCGTGAATACCGATCGGGGTCGACACTTGTGGCTGAGTCAGCGGAGTCACGGTCGTGATGCTCCTCCTTTACAGACAGGAGGGGGCAATCATCATTACCCTGTGTCCTCGCAGCTGCATGCTGATCTTCAGAGGTCTCACGGAGCGTAGGGGCGAGTTGGACCTCAATTACTCGCCCTTTTTCGCATTTCCCGAACACTCGGGACAGCTGCGCAAGGTGTGGCCAGGCCAACTACAGCCCCAGCACAAGAACCGCGGATCAGGACCTGCTGTCCGACCTTTGTTCTTGTCACTGAGGGGCTCGTGCACCAGCTTTCCTTTGAAGGAGGGCTTCCTCTCCGACTTAGGTGAGGTCGACGCTCTGGTTTTTCCTGTACGCGGCGACCTCGGGCGTGAATCGCGACCGCTCCTCTTCGGGATAAGGGCTGCGACGCCTGGCGCCTCTAAATCAGGTGAGGTGGCTCTAAAGCCAGCCTCTTGTAAAACTTCTCGCACCAGAGCTTTGAAGTTGGGCGGCTTCACGTCCACGGCCGCGATTCTTGGTTTCGGGCGCGTTCGGGACGTGTCGGCCGCATGGAAGGCCACTTCGGGCATTATGCAGTCCTCAGGTGATGGCGGTGGCTTATAATTTCGCTCCGCATCGAGGACGCATTCGGCCTCTCGAGCAAGCTCGATTAGCCGATTGACGCTCGTAATCTTCTCCCGCGGGACTAACTTCTGTATCTCCGGGAGTAGATTACGGTATATCAGGGCGAGTTGCTTGTCGTCCGACCATGGTTCTTCGAACCGATTGAGAATCGTTAACAAACAAAACACGTAGTCACGTGTTGGCTCGCGCTTCGCCTGCGTACGCCGCTGCGCTTCGCTGATTAGCTCAGCTTGGAAGCGTCGATCGACGCCGTAGCAGCTCCGGGCTGCGTGGCAGAACTCTTGCCACGTGGTCCAGTCCTTCCGAGATAGACGGTACCAATGCAGGGTGACACCGTCGAGGAGCTCCGTCATGGCATTGAGCATGTCCTCGTCCGTGAGCGGTGTCAACCTGCGACATTCCGCGATCCTTTGCAGAAATTCTTCTACACTTTTCCCCTTGGCACCATTGAATCTAATTTTCCATTGGCGCACGGTCTTACCAATATCCGTGCGCTGGGCCAAGGTGCTTGACAGCGTTGATCGCGTTGTATTCGCGGGCGAGCTCATCACATCTCGATCCATGTGATGTCCCCCCCTTCCAGGCCCTTGGTACCGAGGGTGGCAAGGAGCCGAAAACGTAGGCTCGCCGGTCGACCCTACAAACCTATTATAGTTGATGTTTTTGTCACTTTCCACGTATTGCAGATCGTACGTGTCTTGGAAAGTGACACGGTCGCGTCGCGCCGATTTGTGCAGCTGCTGCTGGATGCTGGCTAGCGTAGCGTGCATCTCACTTTGCCTCTGCTGCAAATCTTGGACAGTGCAGTTTTGATGTTGCATCCAAGTTTGCAGCATATTTTGCAGGCCATGTAATCCCTGACGAAGGTTTACATGGTTTTCGAGGTCAGTCGGTTGAGGCTCGACTGTTGTATTTGTCGCCTGAGATGCGACTTGGGTTCGACGTGTGGTGTCATTCGTGACACCCGAGTCGAGAGGCGTAATTACGCTCGTGGTGGCTGCCTGAATCGGCGATTCGTTGGCAGTGCTCCATGCGAGCGGTTCATGCCTGTTCATCTCGGCCAAATTGAAGTCGATCAGATTTTGTATTTGGTGATCGACGGCTGTTGTTATATTTCTTTGATCTGTGCTCGGGTAAATTTCCCGAGCCTGCTGTATGTCAGCTGATCCGTCCGCTTGTTCGGCGTACGTCGCTTCCATTCGATCCAAAATATAAGTTTTTGTTGCGTCGCGCATTGTCGAGGTGACGATTATCTTTAATAGATTTTTATCTCTTCGCGTGCGTGTTTTTATACTATCACTGTCACTCTCGCATTCCACAAAATCTCCTGGGCTATAATTTCCTGCTAGTCTATGGTATAGCCTAGCAGCCCTTTGAAATGGGGAACCCTCATTTTTTAATTCTAGTTCCGCTGTAATTAGGTTTGTTTCTTCCTCACATAGGCTTTGAAGCCAGTCGTTAAATTCGTTTGGCGGATTTACCATCTTTTATTTCTTTTCGTTGAAAATTAGAAGAAGACAAACGAACAAACGGAAAAAGAAAAAAAAATATACAACGTGAGAAAAATAGAGCGTTACAGCCAAAGTTTTCGATTAAATAATTAAAAGCAAATAATTAAAAGCCGGCAATCTCAAGAGATAGTGGAGTGCGAGGGCGAAAACGCAAAAATTAGGGGCGACTGACGCAAAAAAAACAGAAAATATAAGAGAAAAAGAATTCAACAATTTTCAAAAATTGTCAAAAAATTCACCAAAAATTTTTCCAGAATTCTTATTTCGGCTTTCGGATTCTCGAGTTTCCAAAAAAAGATTTATTTTGAAATTGTAATAGTTTTTTCCTTTTTATATTTTTTTAAGCAATGTAAAAAAAAATACAAAAATATAAAGAGAAAAAAAAAAAAGAGAGAAAGAAAAAAAAAATTAAAAAAAATTTAATTTTAGTTTTCAAAGAAAAAAAAATTTTTTAATTTTTAGTTCTCGGAGAGAAAAAAAAATTTTAATTTTTAGTTTTCAAAAGAAAAAAAATTTTTAATTTTTAGTTTTCGGAAGAAAAAAAAAAGAAAAAAAAATTTCAATTTTTAGTTTTCCAAAAAAAAAAATTTTTAATTTTAGTTTTCAAAAAAAAAATTTTAATTTTTCATTTATACTGCACAAATATTAGAGATATTACAATATCAAAATGAAGATCCGAAAGCGAAAAGCATAAAGGGAATAATCAATTTTGATCAAATTAAATTGAAAGCAAAGAAAAATTTGCGTTAGTCGCATGTACACTGTATGTACAGCGTAGAGTCGCGGTGGTGTGTATATGTGAGTATACACAGATCGCTGACTTCGCTATTTATAATCGACTATGTGTAATGATGAGAACTTTTGATTATATTTAATTTACACTAAATGTTCCTTATGCCTGTAACGGCGAAAATTTTATTATTATATTATAATGGCGAATGTGAATCTATTTATATCAGTTATATTTTCATATTACGCTATCTTAAAAATTAATTATTGATTAATTTTAGTTTAGCTTAGATGGAATTCACATATTTAATTTAAGCTAAATTTTAAAGTTACATCCACTTAATATATATATATATCAATATTATATAAATTAATGTATATGTGTCTATTTAACTTAAAATTAGTTTTGCTTGAAAAACTGCACAAATATTATATTACCGTATTCGGCATTATATTTCATTTGTGCTGCTTTTCAGCCGCTTTCGCCGAATTGCCGTTGGCCTTGGCCGACTTCGAGAGTGTTTACATCTACGAGCTCGCAACGTAAACACTCGCGATGTATTGTGCGTTCGCACTCTGTAATATTCTAATTTTCAATATAATAAAATTATTAAATTATATTTGCGCATCCGCGTCACTTGCGAATATTCGCCGGGGCACTGTAATATAATATATTATTACATATATATTATAAAATAATACATGTAAAGATATATATATAAAGATATAATACATATAAAGATATATAAAATATTTTCATATAAAGTGCGATCCCGAGATCGCGTTGGGCGCCATGTAACGGTGCGCGTGTCCGCCTCGAGCACGAGGACGGCGGGCACGGCCGTTGCAAATTCGTGCCCGGCTGGGCTTAGCCCCGAAGGATTTCGGCAAGGGAGAGGGGCGGTTCGCGAGGGGCGAATATCGCGTTCAGGAATGCGCGTGAGGTAGGACGGCTAACGGACCACACACGAAATAATAAAGAAATAAAATTAGTTAAAATTCCAACAAGATTTAATAACGCCGTGCGAACAAGACTACAACGCAGCGCCTATATATGAGGCGTGCGGGACGCAGGCCGAGGGTCGCCGGGGCGACGGCGCGCGGGGCGTTCGGGAAGAGAGAGAGAGAGAGAGAGAAAACAGGAGCTGCCACTTACAGCGAGTCGAGACTCGATGATTCCGCAGCGCGTAATCCCTGCAGTCGGGCGGCAGCAGCACCTTCCTTCGCCGGGAGCGGTGATGACTTCGGCGTCCGGAGACCCCGGGATGGGGCGGCTATTCCGCGGAGGCGGGGTCGGACGACAAGTCGTCCGCTCGGACTCTTGCCCGGCGCGTGTGCACCGCACACACCCACAACACTGTGGCACAGAACGGCGATCCAGTCAAGTACCCTCCCCGAAGACGAGGTACGAGACGAGGGAAACACTCGACACACCGTGTCGATTCGACACGGATTCAACACCGACCGAACTCGACCGTGGCGAGATGCCCAAGCGGAAAAATAACGTGCACGAAAGGCCGGTTGCGACGCGTGCGTGCTCTTCGCGGCTCTCTCTGTCTGTCTAAATCGCGCGCGTGGCTGTCTCTCCCCACTCCCCGCTCTCTCTCTCACTTACCTCTCCGCCGGTGGTTGTGTGTCGGCCTGAAACATACAAACGTTCTTACATATAAATATACAGATAAATATGTACATGCTACGACTGGAGAGAGAGCAACGGGACGGGGAAGGCAGGCGCACGCAGTGCCTGCGTTCCTCGTCACAATATATATATATATATATATTATAACTGCATAAATGCAGCTATTCTTATCTTTCGATGAAGCATACGTGTGTGCGCATGTGTGTGTCTGCGTTCACTTGCCGGCTGCTGAAACGAGGAATGAGAAAACAGACAGGGGAACACGGTGCTCAATAAGTAACCGAGTATTCAATTATTATTTTATAGAACATTTATTTATACACAGATGCGCGCGTATTACAAGGAAGTGCTATGGCTCGTACGCCAATCACTCCTGGCAGGTTTCGCGATGCGATAGACGGAGGTACCAACACATTTAAACGCGATCGTTCCCCTGGAACGATAGCAGAGGAACATGATACTCGGAACGGGGATACACAGAGACGCGAAAGACGGGGCCTGACTGTAACCAACGTCTCTCTCGTTTTCGGGAGAGAGTTATACATAATACTTTCTGTACAACAGGCTACTTGCCGGTGCTGAACGCTGGGCTGTCCTCTCTCTCGGTGATGCGTGAGCGGCGTCTTTATCACCATTCAGTCTGCTCTGTCTCTGTCTCTCTCTTTCCCTCTCTCTCTCTCTCTCTCTCTCTCTCTCTCTCTCTCTCTCTCTCTCTCTCTGTCGCTTGTGCATCTGGCCGCTCGGCGTCCTCGATGCACTGGACGCAGTCACGTCTCATCGACAGATCGCTGGATGTCGGGAGGCTAAGACGGGAGTCCTAGCCTTGGCGATGCTCGTAGCCTCGAAAATGCCTGCTAAGCCGCTCAATATCCAGGGCTCTATTTTACAGATGAGAAAGACGTCGAAGGTTGCGAAGATATTCGCAGTTGAAGGCGCCTAACTTATTCGACTGCTAGTGTAAGAAGCGTTTGATCTGTTTGAAGGCCAAAACGAGAAGCAGGAACGCGCTCGTTCCTTTTCGTTTCTTCTTCTTACTCCTTTCGCTGTGCGCACACTCTCGCGGTTTTGTACGAATTTAATATCGACGGTTACAATATATATATATATATATATATATATATATATATATATATATAACTCAAAATTTTTATTCTGAGACAATTATTTTGCTTAAAAAAATTGGTTAAGGAAATCTGGATGTTATAACATTATCTCCTCCGAAAACAGTATTCACCCACGAGTTAGTTTATGAACTAAATATTAGAAGGTGTTTTCAAATCAAATTCTCAAACAAACTTTTTAGTTAGGTGCATAAAATCCTGTTCATAAACTCTCATAACTAACTCTAAATATTTTGCTGTTATAGTACGTAATTATTTCATTTATCTAAACCGTTCATATCTTCAACATGAGCAGTCGAGAATCTAAGCCATCCTCGGAAGTAGAATCTGAGGCGCACACGCGCATGCACACACACACACACACACAGACACATACACACACACACACACACACACACACACACACACACACACACACACACACAATATAGGATCAGATATTCGCCGCGTCCCCGTCGGGGATCCTGGGTAGTACAGAGCGAGTACTTGCAGACTTTGAAAATAAGTATTTATCATATTTGGTTAATCGAAAAATTCGAATTTTTCAATTTTGACTTCAGAATCGTAATCAACGAACCAAAAATACACATGCACACACGCGCGCGCGCGTGCACACACACACACACACATACTTTTCCAAGTGTATAGAATAGTTTTTTTCAATTATAAAAAATTTAACATGGGAATTTCCGTCCAGGATTGGCAGAACTCGCAAACATTTATTCTTAGTTTGGGTTAAAATGGAGGACCTAATGATCACTTTTTCATACAAACAATACGCATTCAAAATATCTAAAATGCCGGTATTCTAAAGGTTCAATTTATTTTCAGTTATTTGACGTTTTACCTTCATAGTATCTTCTAAATATCCATTGAAAAGCGATTCATACATTTTACATTTATTTCATACCTAAAATTATTCTTAGAGATAAAATGAAGCTGAATAAAATCTCTTCTTAATACATTCTTATAATATATTTGCTTTAATGCAGATCTGAATAACTATATAATTATAGTGAATTCAATTACTGGTTGGACAATGAATTGAAATAAGATAAATATATAATTACTTTAACTACTTTATTTCCAGAAAGAAGTTATATTTAAAAAAAATTTCTATGTATAGATATGAACAAGGAAAAGAAGTAGCGACTAGTGCATCTAGAGAAAACTCACTAATAGAATCTTTGACATCTGGAAGTCCCAAAGGTAAGAATCGGAAAGAATAAATTTCTTTTCTCATTAGAAAGTAAATAGTATATATACATGTGTGTATATATATATATATATATATATATATATATATATATATATATACATATCAAACACCTTTTTAATATATTTCTACAGATCTTATTGAAAAACAGACTTCGTTAGATGAAAGTGTTCAAATGGATACACCTCCTCGGAGCCCTCTAGATTCGCAATCTGACAAGGATTTAAACGAATTACCAAACAGTTTACCTAATTCAACACAATTACATAAAAGATCCAAGATAACTCCTAAGCAAAAATGGCACATAGCTTTTAATAAGATTATTATGCAGATGAATGTAAGTCATATCTATTTGAATTAAACACTATTTATTAAAACGTCTATTATCATTATTAAATTCTAAGAAATGTAAAAGTATATAGAATGTATTCATCATTGGAGATATCTATATCTAATCTTAATCCTTAAAATTGTTTATGTTCTAACTACTCGATATGTTGCATTTTAAATTACATTCTAAATATGCATACTATTATTTTATTACATTGCTTTTTTTAAATATTAGATTCAACGCAGGAAAGTAAATAATTTTTTTATCTTTCAATATTTCAATTGCACAAATGATTTAAAAATAACAAGTTCATAACATTGTTGGTTACAGAAGTTGATCACATGTTCCAATACAATAGAAATATTGCTTATATTTTTCGTCGAGTCGTAATATCGAAAAAATTTTACATTTTGCAATTCACTAATATAAATCGACTTTTATTTTCATAAAATCTTCAAATTATAAAAATCTTTTATATTGACACTAATTAAATAAGTTCTAAATCTATGTTCGAGATTGTTTTAAATAAAATTGATTAAATTCAATTACATCGAATAAATTTGTACGACCCGTCTCCTATCATCTTGCGATTTTAACAATTAGATATTTTTTTAGGGTTCTTAGGAAAATGGAGGATCGTGTGGGGACACCGGATTGATTAGGTGAATAACTCTTTGAAATTTTGTTAGATTCAAATAAAAGCGACTCTGTTTATTTAATCAATTCAAGAAAAATAACAATAACAAGAAAATAATAATAACAATAGATAATAATAAAAACAATTATACTATTCGGCTATTCTGCCTTCATTTCGCTAGTCACTCCCTATAACAAACGAAAAAGAACAAAATATATTATAATATTTTACTATTTAATAATTTCTTTCATATTATAATTTTATATTGCCGCATCTTTCGTGGCGATTTAAATTCCTAATCCTATTATCAGCTATTCGGGCTTGACCGATTTTCGCTCTCTCTCTTTATTTACTTTTGGTCGTTTATTCCGAGGGGCTCCTTGTCAATAATATATTTTCTAATTCTATTTCTGACAAAGGAGAGCCTTTACTTAGAAATAGAATTTTTCCCTTTTCGTTGGCCTTCTCGAGTGTCGCTCGTTGCGATATTTTTTGTTAACAAGGGATCAACGTTTCATACACAAGAAATTATATCTTCAAACGATCAAAGGAGCGCCTTTTCCTTGTTGAGTTTGCACCGGGAGACGACGGGTCGGTCGGTCGAAATTTGCTGTTTCCGTTTTCTTCACTTGAGAGACGCCTTCCTCAGCAAGTGCCGAAAATGAAAAGGACTTTTATCAAAAAATAACGCATTTTTATACGAACGAAAATTACGTTATTTTATTTCAAATTATAATTCAATCGGTTCTTATTGGTCGTCTATTTATTTAGTCACCGCTGGTAGTACCTAGCTATATTACTATGCAATACAAGTAAACTAGCTTTTATTTAACATTGGATTATGCGCGTTATTTATTCACTCTACAATATCTATATATCTATAATATCTATTACTCGCCGCTGAGTAAGGCAGGTCACAAATTCTTCAATGCATTGAACATATTAATAAATTTTAGTTAGCATAGCATTAGTTCAAACAGTTCGAAATATTTTTGCCTTACAATCATTGAATAGCTATTATGATCTTAACTAGATTTACTTTTTAACTTCGACATTGATTTTAAAGTATTTTTTCAGGAGGATGTTGTAAAACTATTCGTCAAAAGAAATTGGATGTTATAAATCATTTATTTATTGATGACAATTTGATCGTTCTATCTATCTGTCTATATATATATATTGTAACAGGGTGCTAGGTTATCAAGGTACTAAATACGACATTGGTGTATGTCTTCTAATTTACCTAGTCCTATTACTATTAATATAGAAAATAATAATTTAAATACTTACCGTCGCGAAGATCGACTTACCTCGACTTAGATTGTCGGGACCAATGAATAAAATAATTTTAATTTATAAATAATTATAAAATTATTATAAATATTATTTATAATTATTATCTCTATAGTTATTAATCTTTTATTATTTTCTCACTAAGAATTTATTTTTATTGCACGGTCCTCAGTTTTACCCTTAGCAATTGATTTTATAAAAATTTCAATCTGGTTTATTTAAGTATTTTATAACAACCTATTTATAAAAATACAATTTTTATACGAAGAGTACCGCTGAGGCGGCAGCGTCCGAAAATCACTTCAAAATACTTATAATTTTATTATATTTTATATAAGGAAATAAGAAATTATTTTGTTAAATAATTCTTATCAAATAAATAAATATTTATAATAAAAAAGTCAATAAATAATTATCTATTATTGAAAAAATAATTATATTTAATTATAGAATCTATCAATTTTAGAAATTGACTATGTGTGCATCCGTTATCTCTTATTTGTTCGACTGAATCGAAGTTTTAATATTATAAGTAATATAAAAATCAGCGTGAATTACTAAAATACAAATTATTTCTCATTCGACATATAATACGAACGTATATGATAATACTAGATATTAGGTTATCAAATATCTCCCTTCCGATTTTTTGCACTTCATTCAATGCTTTATAAAAAGTGTTACAGTGGTCGGATTTACTTCAAATATGCACCGTTTTGTTCGATAATCTGTTTCCATCTAGATGGTAACTTCCTAATACTTGTCTCCTTATTTTCGAAGAACTCGGACAGCCACTTTTCACAAGCCTCTTTTGAATCCAACTTTAGACCACCAAGGGCGTTCGACATGGACAGAAACAGATAGTAATCACTTGGTGCTATGTCCGGACTATATGGTGGATGCGATAAAACCTCCCATCTAATCTCCCGTAGCTTCTGTCGAGTCATCAACGAAGTGTGCGGTCTGGCGTTGTCCGGGTGGAACACTACACCCTTCCCGTTGGTCAATTATGGACGCTTCTGGTCGATAGCTTGCTTCAAGCGTTCCAGTTTTTCACAGTAGATGGTAGATTTAAGCGTCTGCCCATATGGTAGCAGCTCATAGTGGATGATTCCCTTCCAATCCCACCAAACACACAGCAAAACGTTCCTGGCCGTCAATCCCGACTTGGCCACTGTTTGGGACAGTCCACCGGCCTTGGGCCACGACGTTGTTTGCTTGATATAGTTTTTTCATCGCCAGTTACCATCCGCTTTAAAAATGGGTCGAGTTCGTTCCGTTTCAGCAGCACATCGCAGGCGTTGATTCGGTCCAGAAGGTTTTTTTTGCGTCTAATCATGCGGCACTCAAACATCAAGCTTTTTTTGTATTCAGCCTTCTGCAGGGGTTTAAAACGGATTGGTGACTAACTCTCATCTCCTGGGCTATGTCACGAGATGCGACATGCCGGTCGAATTTGGGCGTTAGTGAACTCTATGTTTACACGTCTATAATTTTTGAACACAATATCCAAACTAATCATGCATGGCGTCCTTTTGTACGCATTGCCAGATACGAGCTCTATAGCGCTTTGTATATAGCCGCGAAATTCATAAGATAAAAGGTAGAAGGGAGATATTTGACAACCTAATATTATAGTCTTAACATTACTCTCAACATCAAACTTCAGAGACTCCATAATTCTTGCATCAGGTAGGTTTTTGGAAATATCTCTTACATGATTCATATCATTTCCTTCAGGCTACAAATATACTAGCTATGAATCATACGAAAAAAGATTATTTAATGGCTTCATTAGCTTTTCAAATTATTACGTCTGGAATAACCAATTATTTTCTTAACCAATTTTTAACTTTTTATGATAAAAACCTTCCTACACTAAAACCATGAACAGATCCTTTATTATAAAATATTCAAAAATGATAAATTCCATTCAGATCTCCAACCTTTTTACTGTGACTACAAAATTCAAAGAAACTTTTACGTAGGATATTATTTGAATATGATAAAGTGGACTGGGGCTTTCGAAGAGCAAATGAGGATTCTTTTGTGTCAACTTTTCTATTATACATGTACTGATGCATCAGTAAAGAATATAGAAATATTGGACAACAATTGCTCGAATTACTTTTTCCGAATTATATGGACTTATAATATTCGCATTATACCATAATCAGTACATTTATCATTATATAAATTTAAGAATATCTGATTTCATAATAATGTCGTTTACAATTTCGTAATTGCCTGATGAAGTTACTTGCTTACAATTATAAGTCGTAAATATGTCAGGGGCGGAGACTAACGTCTAGCACCTACTAATAGAGAACATTGGAGCCTCTCTCAAAAGTTCTACGGCTTCAACCTCCAAGTTTTTAAGCTTTTCCAATTCCATCTCATTTCCGACTGTGTCTTCATGAAGGCAGTCGGCTAGGATAGTTTCGGGAAGAGGCCCTACTACTGCTTTATAAAATATATCGCAGTTCTCGTCATTAAATAATTTCTTTGATCCAGGCGCGTTCTCGAAGTCTATTATTTTATTCTCGCAACGATTTTAAAATTCTGCAGACTTTTCTTTTCCCGGTAGGTATTTTAATCTGTAAATTCTTTTCTTGCCGCGACATGCGTGATTCTACATTCTAAACGTATGTAGTCTTTTAATTTTTCTAAGATTTTATGCGGTGACTTAATTTCAACAACCCATTAGTAATTAGTAATGTCGATATGATTAATAAATATTTTTTCATTGGTCTTACAGTCCAATCAATATCTACAGTAACATTAATACACTAATACATAAAAATAATAAAAATAAAAATTAAATTAAAAATTATAATGACAATCAGACTGTCCTTGTATACAGTTACCCCAATAGACTAATCTGAAAATAAAATATTAGCCGAAAAAAATTGGTTAGTAAAGTGCAATCTGACTGTCTCCAACACCCTTACCTAATTGAAAATACAGTCCAACATCAGTGACTGTCATATCAATCGATACGATTGATAATTATTTCGCGTACCTTGTGTTTATCATCATCAATTCTCTTTTCTGAAAACTTAGATAATTCACATACTTCTGGATCTAAAACCCAATCATATCTTTTAGTTTTTAATTCGGTTTTCAAATAATTATTAAAGATGTCAAATCGCGTTTCAACTGTTAATTTGTATTTTCGAAAGTACCATTGTCTTTGCTTATAATGTTTTCTAACCTTTCAGCTAATAGGTCGATATTATCTTTCATTAATTTACCCTTCAGTTGAGATTTTATTAATTTATTCACGGTTCATTCAATGTAATCTGCGAATTTAGTTTCATCACGTATAGTGTTACTAAAAGCAATGGTAGATTGTTCTTTTCTCTTCCCGTCGCTATCTGGCATTTCTTTTTCAGATCTTTCCACGTCTCGCCTATTAGAGTCTTTTTCAATTATCTCATTAATTGAATTTTTATCAATGCTATTCTCTCATCTCATTCATTCTTTATCTTTATATTTTTTTTTATATTTTTTTATATCTTTATATATTTTTCTTTATCTTTATCTTTATCTTTACATATTCATCACATCTCTTTGTATTGTCACGTATTGGTTATTACAATCTTTTATATTTGCATTTATTGAATTTAAATTATTAAATAGACTTAATACATTTGTATTGTTGACACTTAGTTCGTCCCAACTTTCTTCTGACTCACTGATTCGTGACATTTCTTTACCCTGGGAAATCAATGGAACGAGGCGATTAGCTTGCAGTGAGAACGGATTTCCACTGGCCCATATCTTGTGCTTAAGCGCATCATTTTCAAGTTTTTGAGAGCCTTTGATCGCTTGCGCGACGTTCCGACGTTGTTCGTCGCATTTTCTCTCCTGTAACTCTAGGTATTTCTCTTGACGCGTGCTGCTTAATGGTATCTAAGTTTACCACATGAAGTGCCATGTTTTACACCAAGTCTCTATTAGCTTCTTTCTGTTATTTAAAAAATTCTTTCTTAAAAAAAAATTCTGTCAATATCTTCCAGAGCTTTCCTCAGCTCTCCTGATTACTAGAGCTCGCTTTGTACCTTCAGGTACTTCGAGCTTTAGCGTCTCAGCGCCTCGAGCAATTAAAATGACAAGTGATTCCAATCCATGATTCAGCAGAAAATCTTTATCTAAAATTCAAACAGAAAAAAAACCAGGGTCAACATTATAAAAAATACATTGTCAAATATTTCATTATTACAAAGATTTCAAAAAGTGATTAAAATATATAATTATTTTAAAATATTTTATTCTCTTTAGGATGTAACAAGTAGGTAAATGTATGAATCAGTTGATTTACGATTCCAAAAAGAATGAAAATGAAATATTATTTTAATTTAATATCGAAATTCAAAAAAGTATAACAGATTCTGAGAATCATTATAGTAATCCGATACCATTTATTTATTAAATAAGGCATTAGAAATGATCTTTCAAAAAAAGATCGGATCGGTTGTTCGACAGATGTTATGAAAAACTGGTTATACAAGGAATTTTTATATTTTTTTAAAAGTCTACGTAAAAATCCTATTTTCATTGGGCTACTTAATCAGAAAGATTTTAGTATTTATTTTACACAATTTAGTTATGGTTTTCAATGTGATAATAAATTCTGCATTTATTTTCAGTTAAAAATTAAAAATGGTACTTATGTCCACTGTTCTGAATTAAATTAACAAATATCTTTATAAGTCATACAGTCTTTATACTATAATATATTATACTAATATAGTAATAGTCAGACTGTTCTTGTTTATAATAACCTCCGAAGAATCTGAAAAGAAATTACTACTAAAAATAAAATTAAATTATATTAAAAGTTAAAAATAATAAAAATAATAAATAAATAAAGAAATAATAATAAACAAACTATATTTTATGTTAACAAAGAACAACCTGACTGCCTCCACTACCTTATTTTTAAATTGAAACGCTACTGTTCATCTTCAAGGACTAAACTTCACAGTTTAGTCCTAATTTGATTGCTAGTAGTAATTTCTATTTGAGATTTTTCGGGGGCGATTATACACAAAAGGACAGTCTGACTGTCATTATGTTAGTATAATATACTATAGTATAAAGACGGTAAGACCGATAATAATATTTATTAATTTTTTTTTTTTTTTTTTTATGTTATTTAACGTCGCTCTATTTATGCTTCCAAATATTGGTGCTAATCAGCGACGGAGGTCTACGATGTGTTTGTAAACAAAGCACATATAAATTATTACAGCGGTGCTTGTGTCAATCGGCCGAGACCGGGATTTGAACTCGGATCACCAAGTTACTAGTCCTTCGCTCTAGCGATCGAGCCATCGTAGGCCTCTGCATTTATTAATTTTATTGTGAATTGCATATTCGTTTCCAGCACAAAAAAAGTATAAATACCAATTTTCTATGTTGTAAATGTACTGTAAAAGTATTTTTCAAAAAATGTTGCTTATAGAGATACAATTTATTGAAACAAAAATATTTATTTTATCATGGTCTACAATATATGTAAAAATCATCTTTTTGAAATTTTTTAGTATTTTTGGAGATACATATGATAAACTAACCATTTTTTCTCGCTATTTTCCTCTGAAAAAGAAATTAATTGTCAAAATACATATTGCACCCCCATTGTTTGGAAAGTCAGAAAATTCTGTAAAACACTATTTTCTTCGACGTTCGTGAAATCTTTCCTAATACTTATGTATTTTCCTTGATTGATATGTGTGTGTGTGTGTGTGTGTGTGTGTGTGTGTGCGTGCGTGCGTGCGTGTGTGTGTGCGTGTGTGTGTGTGTGTGTGTGTGTGTCTGTGTCTGTCTGTGTGTGTGTGTGTGTGTGTAAGTGAAAGAAATAAATAAAAATTGGTTTGATTGTATTTTGTATAAATAAAAGAAAACAAATGTCTAGAATAGTTGTTATCGATATTTTACTGAGTCAGTAGTCATAGAATTACTTTGGAAAAATCAATAAAGACTAGTAAAGCTGTCATATATGTGGAGGGAAATGATATTAACCTTAGCATTTATTCATTTGTTTTCGATGAGTTGGTATTATTGTTTACATTTAGTTTTTTTTTTAATTATAATATTTTTATCTATAGAAATATTGATAAACTATATTTATTTAGACGTAAAATATAAAATATAAGAACTCATATTGAATATGGAAGCTATAAAAGAATTCTTTTTAACTAATCTTTTCAAGTCCCAAGGTTAATTAAACGGAACCTTTGAATTTATAAAATATTCTTTTGTTATAAATTTAAATATTTTTTAAATATTTCAAGTGTTCAATTCTTTGAAAATACATCATCTGCTTACATTGTTTTCATAATCTTTGAGAAATACTTTATATGATTGTTGTTTAACATTTATTACATCACAATTTTTGGAATGACAATATTCTGGCTGTTAAAATATTTTTCTGTAAATAGAAATATTTATTCACTTTTTTTTAATATTATTTTTATTAATATTCTTTATTAAGAAATTAAAAATATTAAATTTATTACACAGAGAACACACGTGTGTGCGTACGTACATTGTTCAAATATGTTTATAAATCGACATTTGCAAATTGAAAAAAAAATTTTAATCGTAATTAAATAATTTTATTCAATCAAACATTTTATTTATATATCTAGTTTAATTAATGTAAAAATTTTTGTTGTATTTCTTATTGATTAATGTGAAAAATTTATCCATTTGAATACGATCGTAACAAAATTTTAGAAACAATATAATTCTTGTAAATATTTTTAAAAAGAAATAATTAATTTAATTTTTTGTCCTTAAAAATAAATAAATAATTATAAATTGTATTCATTCGTATTATTTGAAGTAATTGAGGTACATTTTCAAATAATGAATTTTAAATTGAATGCATAAACTAGAGTACATTCACCGAACAGTCATTAGAAGAAGCATTTGAACTTTTCTTATATTTCTTCATCGATAGTTTAGTGTTTCTCTGAATAATAAGGTTATTTCTTGGCCTGCGTGCGCATGTAGTCGCATACTGAAACGCGACGCAAGTCAGGTGGGAGGGGCTGGACAAGAGCGCGAGTTGTACATTTTCAGTTGAGAAGCTGTAGGTTCTGTCTATAAGCATCTTCCTAATAGTCTTGCTTTCAAAGATATTTCATCCAAGACTTGTAGTTCATTATTCTACTAATGTTAGTACAAACATTTTATCCTTATTATGGCGTATTAACCCACACCTGATCTCATGGACTGAAAAGAATAGTTGAAGAAAATAACACTCTTTAGTATTATTTTCCAAAAAATATACCTGTTCAGATCTATTCTAATTAAATAATTACAGTACTTTTATGAGTGTTTACATAATGTGTAGAATTAATGTTGCACAATATTATTGTGTGTATCTGTGTTTGAAAATCTCTAAAATGGACTTTATTTATACTGCTTACACAGAGAAGAACAAAGCAGAACTTGTGCATATTTATGTAATCAATATAGAGTTTGGCAGATATTGCGAAAATATTTTTTAAAATATCCTTATTTTAACTTATTATATTATTTTACAATACAATTAAAAAATTTAAGACTTCGATTTAAAAATAAAAGAAAAGTTCTTTTTTAAAAATACAAGGAGGTTTTAAACAATTAAACTTATTTACATTAATTTTACATAAATATAAATGAAGTGTATATATTCTAAATAAAATATTCATTTTCATCTCAACTGAATTTATCGAAACTTTGATGACCTATCAATATCTACCATAATTGCAGCACATGGCCTGATAAATTTAGTACATCATTTAATTTAACATTGGTTTAATAAAATTAATGATATTATATGCTAATATTGTATATCTACTAACTTCAACATGTATATGCTGGCAAGTGATATCATTCTCTGAATATTACGCCAAAAATAGAGATGAACAACTAACATGTTAGGATAAAATTTCTTTAAATCCATGTTTATGTTAGACAAAAGGTTTTATGAGAGTGATTAGATATTACCCATAAATATTTTGGACTACTAAGTATAGAACGTGGCTATTGGCAATGAAGCGAGGTAAGCTGAATATCTTTATCCACGTATTCATAAATCATGTTGCTATACATATACATACTGGACAATTTCCATACAAGTGTCTTCCGGAAAAATTTTATTTATTTTCGATATTGATTTGCTATAAGAGTTACTAATCTTTAAAATAATTCACTTTAATACGTGTGACTTTCAATATCTGCTCCTCAAAACCAATAAACAACAAAGAAAAAAATATTTTGTAAGCAGTAATATTGTCATTTTGATTCATCTCAGGTTACAATGAACAATAATAAATATATCTTTTATATTTACTTATCTTACAGAAATATATTGCTCTGTCTCTCTATCTCACTTTCTCTATTTCTATTTATTTTTTAAGTAAAAAACTGTCATGTAAAATAAGAAAAGTTAATGAAGAAATTAATGCAAGAAATCGATTTATTATATAATAATCAATGGTGAATTTAATTGTATACACTGAAAAAAAATTTGGCATTTCAAAGAAATATCTTGTAGAATCAACAAAATGAGTTCATTAAGGAGATATTACTAAATATTTTATTTAATTAACTAATTACTTTTGATAAAATCCACAAAATATTTAGCCAAATTAGCTAAATGATTGACTAATGATTCATCGAAGATACTAAATCTTTCTTAAAAGAAGAAATAAATTTTATATACAATTACTAAATTTTTTTTTCAGTAATTAAATCTTTTATAAAATTGTTTTATAATAAGAAATTATAATAAGAATAGAATAAGAAAAATATTTTAGTTCAAGCTACTAAATATGTTCTGGGTGTTATTAAATATTTGCTCAATAAAATTAAATCTTTAGTTAAAATACTATGAAATGAAAAAAAATATAAGCCATTTCAAAACACCTGAAAGTTATGGGAAGGGTTCAGAAACAAGGAAATTGGGTGCCGTACGAGTTAAAGCCGAGAGATGTTAAACGGCATTTGTTTGTTTGTGAACAGCTGCTTGCAAAGCAATGACGAAAGGGATCTTTGCATCCATTGTGACTGGGAACGAAAAATAGGTTCATTACGATAATCCTAAGCGCAGATAATCATGGGGTTGTATTTGGCGAGCTTTATCTTTCTAAATTATCAGTCACCGAAATGATTAATTTTAATCATCCTCTATTTATCGTAATACTTTTCTACTGTAATAACCTCTATCTATTGTTTTTTTCTTGTTCTTTTACTTCTTCCACCAACTTTATCAAATCTTTCGAACTGAAATACAGGAATCCATAAATCAGTATGTGTGTGTATGCGTGCGTGCGTGTGTGTGTGTGTGTGTGTGTGTGTGTGTGTGTGTGTGTGTGTGTGTGTGTGTGTGTGTGTGTGTGTGTGTGTGTGTGTGTGTGTGTGTGTGTGTGTGTGTGTCTGTTTGTATATACGCGGTGTTCCAGAAATAACTGATCACGTAACGTATTGGGATTGTGAAGGCAAAGTTATGTATAAAAGTCAATATGTATTTTGGGAACTGTAAATAGTTTTCACAGTAGACACCAATGTTCATTAAAAAATTTGGCTCTCTCGGAAGGGCAGGAAAATGAGAAGACGGGGAGGGACTTTTCTAAAGTTGCGATAAACGGCTAAACAGATTGGGAGCACAAAGCAGATGCTATAAGCTGTAGCAAACTACATCAAATGCTTATTAGTATCAGATATTTACCAACGCACGTTGTATTATCTAATGTTTATTGCAACTTCGGTAAAGTCTCCCCTCGCCTTTGCATTTTCGGGCCCTATTGGCGCATAATGTCGGTTCATACTACAAAAACTATTCGTAACTGCCCACAATGCATATTGACTGTACACATAAATTCTGCACATAATCTTCACAGTTCCAATTCGCTACATTAATCAGTTTAATTATATATATATATATATATATATATATATATATATATATATATATATAATTAAATTTTATAGAAGTTAGATATTTAGATTCACCTGGATATTGTAGTTTGGGCATTGACTATCTATATCCCTAAATATTTCCGATCTTCACTTCAGTCTTATGGGCGAAAACATCTTTCATCGAACCTAAAATGTTTTTGTTATATCAAGCAATCAACAATTTTAATTATGTATCAAAAAGTTTAACTAGATATGTAACATTATTTGTAATAAATTTTTACCAAAATTTTCACACAGAAATTTTTGAACATTTACATATCCCCAGATTTCTTTTGAACTCAACTTCTTCCGTACCTAGATTAGTAAAATTATTTACTTATTTAAAACAACTCACAATAAAATTGTTTAATATATAGTTACCAAGTGTCTTCTGGCGTTTCTTTTTTTTTCATTGACTTAATAACATGTATGTCCTTCTTATAAGGAGGATAATGATATTTTTTATTTTTATCATTAATCCGAATTGTAGGTATAGCTAATATACCACCTTCAAATTCTACAATCGAATACATAGCTGTAAAGTGGAAGCCATCCATGAATGATATTGTATATTTCTTTCTATGTTTTTAAATAAAATATTTGGAAGGTTATATCTCAGATCTGTAATATAAAGAGATTTTGGATGCTTTTAAGCTAACAACCATTGCGAATAATATTGAGATTCTTTTTTAGAAAACTACTAAATTTTTTCATATTGAGAGTCGCTTGAACTTGACTTTTAAGTCAAAGAAATGCTTTAAATTATCTTGTTCTTTCAATATATACAAATAATAAAACCTTATAACCTAAAATAACATACATTTTTTACTTTTTTATTAATATAATAAAATGGAGTTTCACTAAATAAATTTGAGATTCTAATATCTGAATTCTTGAAGAAATATCTGAATTAGTTTATTTCTAAATTTTAATTCAACAGTTTAGCATATTTATCTTCGCAGCACCAGGAACTTAGTGTTCGTTTACTTTCATTTATTATTCTACGATTAAATACATTAGACCTATTTAAAAATATAGGTCACCTATAGGTTCAAGGATTTGTCCCATCCATAAACTTCCTTTGACTCAGATTCAACAAAATTAGAAACTCTGAAAATAGTACCATCCTTTAAAAGGATGCAATCATTATTATCGTCATCACTATTTATATATTAGGTAGTCAAATATGTCCCTTCCGTCTTTTTGTCTTAAGACTTTCGCGGCTATGTACAAAGCGCTACAGAGCTCGTATCTGGAAATACTATACATCTTTTGAAAGGTCTTGACATATTGTACAAAATGCCGCTATGGATGATTAGTTTAGATATTGCGTTCAAAAGTTATAGTCCTGAAACAGTAACGCCGAAATTCGCGCTATTTTAAAGTTTTCCTTCGTCAAAGGCAAATCCGGTAGAAAAACATTCCGTGAGATTAATGGTGTTTTGGGGGATGGCGCGCTATTACTTCAAACCGCACAGGAATGGTTTCGAAGATTCAGAATCGGTGAACACGACACATTGGATAAGCCAGTCGGCGGAAGACCTGTGACGACGAATACCGATTAAATCATGGAATTTATCGAGCTAGATCGACATGTAGCATCTCGTGACATCACCCAGGAGATGAGAGTTAGTCACCAAACCATTTTAAACCATCTGCAGAATGTTGGATACAAAAAAAAGCTTGATGTTTGTGGCCAAGCTGGGATTGACGGGCAGGAGAGTTTTGCTGTGTGTTTGGTGGGATTGGAAGGGAAGGGAATCATCCATGATGAGCTGCTTCCATATGGTTAGACGTTTAATTCTACCATCTACTGTAAACAATTGGACCGTTTAAAGCAGGCTAACGAGCAGAAGCATCCACAATTGGCAAACAGGAAGGGTATCGTGTTGCACCAGGACAGCGCCAAACCACGCACTTCGTTGATGGCTCGTCAGAAGCTACGGAAGTTCGGATGAGAGGTTTTATTGCATCCACCATATAGCCCGGACATAGCGCCAAGTGATTATCACCTGTTCCTGTCCATGTCAAGCGCCCTTGGTGGTGTAAAGATGGACTCAAAAGAGGCTTAGGAAAAGTGTCTATCCGAGTTCTTCGCAAATGAGGAGAGGGATTTCTACGAGAGGGGTATTATGAAGTTGTAGGGGTATTATGAACAGATTATCGAACAAAACGCTGCATATTTGAAGTAAATCCGCCAACTGTAACACTTTTTATAAAGCATTGAATGAAGAACAAAAAAGCGGAAGGCAGATATTTGACAAAGTAATATAATGAATTATTGTTAAATATTTTTTATTTGTACATATCATTACGTTCGTTAGTTAGCAATCTATTGTGGCGTCTTTAAGAAAATTCTAATTTTTTAGAAACTTGTTTCTTGCGTATAAGAAAAGGCTAAATTCTCTAAGTCTGCGAGAAGGATGCTGCAGAAAAATACAACTTTCAAACTGAAATCCACTTAAACTGTCTACGGCTCCAAATTTGGCGACATCTGCAGTTAAATGTTTGAGATTATTTACATTTACAAAAAAATTAAAACCATGAAAAAATTAGATACGCATTTGGAATTGTTAATGTGGAAAATCACAGGAAAAGATTTCGGCAAGAGTAATTTAATGGTAAATCTATGAAAATTTTATAAAAATGATAAGTTAAGTAGGAATAAATTTCCTGGAATACTTCGTTTTGATATATCACGAAGCAATATTTATTTGATATTATTGTGATTTTGTAGCGTTATATATTACGTCGCAATATTCTCGTGATATTGCTGAGGTATTGAGTTCAGATATATCACGATGCAATATTCTTGTGATTTTGCTGTTTGATATGCCATGCCGAAATATTCTTTTGATATTGCTGAGAACTTGCTATGTGATATATCACGATGTAATATTTCTGAGATATTGCTGACATATTTCAGTGTAATATATCATGGCTAAATATTTATCTGATATTACTGCAATATTGCAGTTGGACATATAACGATGCCATATTCTTGTAGTATTACTCCGATATTATATTCTGATATAGACGACGCAATATTGCTGTATTTTGTGCAAGTTCTTTGCTTAAGCGTAAGTAAAATAAGTTTCATCGATTCCAGATATATACAGTAATTATTAAATAAGAAAATAAAATGCATACAATGAATACAATTGAACAGTTATGATGCCTGGAGTAACGCAGTTACTCCTCGAAAGGCTCTCGCTCGACTAACTATATTTTTGACATTTTCCTTACTCCAAGGTACGGAAAATGTACACTGCATATACATAGAGATTCTTCCTTACCGAACATTTTATTGCAGTTTGGTGATAAGATGAAAAGTACAAAAGGTGGTATCTTTCTTAATGATGCTGAGAAGGTTAGAAAGATTTATTGCTGTAAGGAGGGCAAACCGTTAATATCAACAAACGTGAATATCACTCGTAATACATACTTTTCAACACTCTCACTTATTTTGAGTGGCCGATTACATTTAATTTTGATCTCAAGTAATAAAAATGCTGTTTTGGCAAAGGCTTTGTTAATAAATCAGCTAATTGTTCGCTTGATTGTATATATTTAGTCATTACTTCACCGCGACTTACGACATTCCGAATAAAATGATATTGGGTGTACAAATAAGTTTCCGCCGTTTTTTATAAAGAAATAAGAATTTATTGAAAAAAAGGTACAAATAATGTCATTCAAAATATTGTCTATCACTTTCTACTACGTTTGACCGTCTTTCGGCCATCAAGTGGATACCCCGTCTAAAAAATTGCTCATCGCAATTCAGTGGTTCTAACATTTCCTTTACAATTTTTGCAACATGTAGCCGAGCGTTTTCACGCTGAAAAACGCCTTTATCGTGCCTTTTGGCATACTGTGGACGTTTAATTATTATAATACGCTCGGTTCAATTGTATCAGCTGTTGTTGATAACGTTCTCCGGTGACGGTTTGATTGTGTTGGTGTAGTTCATAATAGATTACTCCAAGCTGATCCCACCAAATGCACAACATTAGCTTCTTGCCATGAATGTTTGACTTGGCCATCGCAGTAGAGGCATGCCCGGGCTTACCCCATGACTTCCTACGCTTTGGGTTGTCGTACTGAACCCACTTTTCGTCTTCCGTCACGATTCGATGTAGAAATCCTTTGCGATTTTGCCTTTTGAGCAATTTTTCGCAAACGAATAAGAGACGCTCGACGTCTCTTAGCTTCAGTTCGTAAACAACCCAATTTTCTTGCTTGTGGACCATACCTAGGGTTTTGAGAATTTGTGAAATAGTTTGCAGAGTGACTCCTAACTCCTAGGATCTTCTTGTTCTTGTGCTCTTCTCAAGTTCTTCTTGCATTTGACACGGATCTTCCTCCAGTAAAGCTTCCAATTCTGTGTCACCATACACTTTGGGCCTTCCACTTCGTGTTTTGTCCTCCACGTCAAAATCACCACTTTTAAATTTTTGAAACCACTTACTTGGCTTAAAACTTGCCACCTTAACAGGATGAAAACTAAATGATGCTAGTAAAAAGTCGGAGTTATACTGACACGATCTTTTGAAAACGGCGGAAACTTATTTGTACACCTAATATTTAACGTCAAAATGCTTTTAGCGCTTGTGGTATTCATAATTACCTGCAATATTTATGGCCGCTTGGTTATCGACATATATCGGTGTACTTTTACTTTGAATATTTAATTCATTGATTATGCGGCATATCCAAACGGTTTTTTGGTAAATAAAACAGCAAGAACCTTTTGCAATTGGCTAGACCAAGATATTGGCGCACCATTTATAAAGAAAACAAACCCGCTTCTAGATATACGCATTTAAGTTCACCCAGCATAGTCAGCATCTGTAAATCCGAAAAGGTCGAACAAACTCTCATTGTGTCACTATGCCGTAATCACGCCTGCCATTTAAATACCGCATTATTTTCTTTATCACTTGCCAATGGCTCTCATTAAAACAACTTCAGAATTGACTCGTGTAATTAACAGCATATTCGATATCGAGGCCACTGACTCGTGCAGCAAATAACAATGAACCTATAGTCTAATGATATGGTATTTTACCGTCATAGAGATCAACACTCTTTTTCAAAATCAAATTTGATTCTGTAGGCGCACTCAATGAATTTGCATCAATCGTGTTAAATTTTTCTAACACTTTACTAATGTAACAGGGTTGACCAAGTTTTAGCATTTGGTTTTTATAATCGCGTTTAATTTCCCACCCTAGAAATTCATTCGCGTAGTCAACAGTAATTTTAAAATTATGTTTCAAATAATTCAACACACTCCCAATCCCTTTCATTCTTTCACTCATTATTAAACCGTCATCGACATACACAGCCAAATACACTTCATAATTTTGCACTGTACCATAAACATACACTTATCACTTGTTATATTCATGAGATTGAATTCCGCTAGGAATCTCATGAATTTCTTATTCGAGCATCTGGAGATTGTTTCAATCGTACAGGCTGCAGTGTAGTTTGAAGAATGCCGTCGGTTGACTCTCACTTGTGTATCTTGGAGGTTGCGCTAAGTAAATATCTTCGTAAAGTTACCTATACAGAAATGCTGTTTTAAAGTTGAATTTCATAAGTTCATAATCTTCTTTTGCTGCTATGGCCAAAAGAATTCTAATTGATTCGTAGCGGACTACGGGTTCAAACGTGTCAAAATAATCAATGCCTTCTCGTTGACGAAATCCCTTCGCAACGAGTCTTGCTTCGTATCGCTTTACATTGCTAGCTGCTACACCTCTTAAATTAAAGACCCATTTAAACTCTAACGCACGTTTACCTGGTGGAAATGTGACTAAGCTCCCAGTATTGTTCTCTTTTAAAGTTTGCATCTCTCTTCCATAGCATTTTTCCATTTTGAGGCGTACTCACTAGATATTGCTTCCTCATATGTTAACGGCACAGTATCAGTCAAAAAGGCAATAGGTACACCGTATCAATCAGGCGCTGCTATTTTACGTCTATCACGTTATCATCGTCGCACATTGGTTCGATATCAGCGTCCACTGGAACTATCAGCTCTGTTCTGTTTGTCTATTAGGACACTCGCGCGCCCAGTGACCTTTTTCATTATTCAATGTCTTTTTTAGAGCGTTTCTTTTTCATTGCACTGTTCAATGAAGTTTGCTGGACTTGACGTGCAAGTGCGGTAGTTTGCTTCGCAATAGATCGTTTATCGACTTTAATAATTGGGCAATTAGATTGGCTTTTATTTTATCTTGCTCAAGAGTACAATCCCAAGCAGGATTAAAAATTTCAAAATTTTCGGAGACGCTGTCCAACAGTTTTGTTATTACAGATGACTCCAAAGGTTTTTCACCTGCATCTCCAAGCTTTTTGCAGATAAGTTCAAATTTTTCCAACTGTTCTGCTCTAAGATCTTGATCATCTATGCGGAATGTATAGAACTGCTGCCAAGCAGTTTGTTTAACATCGACGCTTGTATCGCCATACAATAGCGCGATTTTATCGCACATTTCTTTCGGTGTAGTACAGTTAATGAGATTAAAATGTAATATTCTATTTACTGAACAGAGTATAATCATTTTTGCTTGCGATGATTTCTTTCTGCAATCTCTGAATTCTTTTATTTTTTCCTTATTGGGTTGTTTCTCTGTACCACTCACATACACGAACAATTCTTTTGCCTCCAACGCGATAGACATCGTGCCATCTAATTTTGTGAGTTTGACAATCTCTTTGTTATCCATCGTGAATCAACCAAAAGATAACACTTATAATCATAATCACTTCCATTTAGAGTTTTGGTAATATTCAGAACTTATATTCATTTTACATAGCGTTGCTTATTAATCAATTACTGTAGGCGCAGTGGCAACGTTCTGGGCCCATAATCTATTAAACTTCTTTGCTTCGGCATAAGTAAAACAAGTTTAATCGATTCCAGATAAATACAATATATATTAAATAAGATAAGAAAATGAATACAAATGAACAGTTATGATGCCGCGAGTAACGCAGTCACTCCTCGAAAGGCTCTCGCTCGACTAACTACATTTTCGACATTCCAAGGTATATAAAATATACACTGCATATACATAGGGATTAGCTCTTCTCGAACATTCTATTGCAGTTTGGCGACAAGACGGAAAGGAGAAAATGTGGTACCTATCTTAAAAACCGTTAACATCAAGAAACGTAAATATCACTCATAATACATACTTTTCAACATCCTATGATATTATTGCGATACTGTAGAGTTATATATCACGCCGCAATATTCCTATGACATTGCTGCGATATTGCGTCGTGATATATCACAGCGCAATATTTCCCTCATATTGCTATGATATTGTTTTGTGATATATAATAATGCAATATTCCAGTGATATTTCACTGATAATGCATTCTTATATATCAGGGCGCAATATTTCTACGATATTGCTACGTGATAGATTGTGCAGTATTGAAGTATAAATATTGGCATGTAACGACGCAATATTCTTGTAATATTGCTTCTATATTGCTTCGTGATATATACGATATAAAATTCCTGTGTTATTCGTGCGATATATCACGGCGCAAAATTACTGTGCCCTAGCTGCGATATTGCCCTATGATATATCAAGACACAATATTACTCTGATATTACTATGTGATATTTTTGTGAATTGGCAGTATTGCTGCAATGTTATATATTTAATATATGTAATATATATATATTACATATATTAAATATAAGTATATATATTATAGAATATACGCTAGAAATGTTCTTTCGAATCAATTTTTGGTCGACTGTTAGCAAACACGGCACCCATCTTGCACACAGCTTTTCCATATACAAATGTTGGTGCAAAATATTTTGTACACGTTCATATGACATGTTACAGATCACAGCTATCTCACGCACTTTTAATCTGCGGTCTTTCAGCACTATTTGATGGATTTTTTCGATCATATCATTCTTTAATTTCCTTCGGCGTTAACCCCTTCAAGTAAAAGTATTTGGTGACAGCACGATTTTCCAGCTTTTTAATTTTTAGGAAAAACACAGAGGCGTCTTGTTCAGCCTGCTCTCAAACCTAAACTAACATGGCCATCCGACTGAAACTAAAGCTATAGAACGCCACCTGAAGGAAGGCCTAGTGGCGCCATCTCTTGGTTATGCCGGAAACTTATCAATCCACCCTTATATATTAAGTGTATAAATAAGTTTCCGCCGTTTGGAAAAGATGGCGTCACCGATAAGATAACATCGAAATTGTCAGCTGTAAAAAATCGTATAGTATATGTTGATATCTGGAAACAGTATAATCTTTTAATGCTTCTGACTTTTTGCTAACATATCTTAGTTTTCATACTGTTAAGATGTCAAGTTTTAAGCCAAGTAAGTGGTTCCAAAAAGTTAATTGTGGTAATTTTGACGTGGAGGACAAACATCCAGTGGAAGGCCCAAAGTATATGGTGGCACTGAATTGGATGCTTTACTGGAGGAAGATCCATGCCAAACGCAAGTTTGGAGTGAGGAGTGATTCAGCAAGCTATTTCACTTTTCGAAACCCTGGGTATGGTCCAACAGCAAGGAAATTGGGTTCTTTACGAATTGAAGCTAAGAGTCTACTTCGATGACGAAGCCGAACATTCACAGCAAGAATCTAATGCTGTGCATTTGGAGGGATCAGCTGGGAGGAATCTATTATAAACTACTCTAACACAATCAAACCGTCAATGGGGAATGTTATCAACAACAGCTAATGCAATTCAGCCGAGTATTGAAGATTAAATGTTCGCAATATGCCAAAAGGCACGATAAAGTCATTTTTCAGCGTGACAACGCTCGGCTACATGTAGCAAACATCGTAAAGGAGACGTTAGAAGCACTGCATTGGGACGTCCTATCCCATCCGCCGTATTCACCAGATATTGGTCCTTCAGACTACCACCTATTCCAGTCGATTAGTTATGATCTGACTGAGTGGCACTTCACTTCTTACGAGGAATTGAAGAAATGGGTCGATTCGTGGATCGCCTCAACAGACGAGCAATTTTTTAGACAGAGTATCCACTTGCAGCCCGAAAGATGGTCAAAAGTAGTAGAATGTGATGGGCTGTATTATGAATGAAATTACTTGTACCTTTTTTTGTAATAAATTCTTATTTCTTTATTAAAATGACGGAATTGTTCACCCAATATATATATATATATATATAAGGAGAAGAATAAGGGACAAGGAGAAGAACAATCCTTGTTTCCACTTGAATCGAAACTTTGGCAGTACTTCATGAGAGTTTTTCGACGGCCTTGGGTGCGTCACTGGAAAACGTCTTGTTTTGTCTCCCTACGTGGTGTATTGAATTATCAATTAGATTGATTTTGCTGAGTAACTCTTGGAGTCGACTACTTTAAGTCGATAGCAAATGTGTTCCTTCCTTCAATGGATACACGGAGATGGACTAAGCCAAAGAGAAGAAAACCAATTCTTCTTCTATCTAACCCCGCGGTAACGGGGGTTTAGATCGAGCCAAATACTCACTAGAACTACTAGTACTCCACTTCACTGAACTGTAGATCAATAAAATCAATAAATAAATAAAAGTTTTCGATACTACAAGGCTTGGATGAGACACTCTTGCTTAATAACTTGAATAATTTATATAAGCTTCGATGATTGAAGGAAAATCTTGTGAAAGTTTATATATATTAAAGTTCCATCTATATATAAGAAAAATTTCCTATTCTAATTCGCTGATAATAGTTCGTTCTAACCAAATATACTAACGTACTATATGTCAGAAAAAATTTATTTATGAACAAAATAAGTAAATCAAATCATTACGTACAATGGTGGGGTGAAAACTTTCCGGCCTGGTGAAGAAAAACTGTTTTTCGTCCTTCGCTTTATTTCCCAACATAATCTCCACCAAATCTAATATACTTTTCATAATGGTGTTCTAATGCAATTTTACCTTTTGTATAGTCCGATTTGTCAAGTTCCTCAAAATATTTATTTTCAGCATCGATGAATTCCTTGTTACTTCCAAAATTTTTATCTTCGTGCTGATTTTATAGATTAGGAAAGAGACGATAGTCACTGGAAGTTAAATTTGGTGTATATGATAGATAAGAAAATAACTTAAGCCCTAATTCATAGATTTTGTCCATCACAACAACCAACATATAGGCAGATACGTTATCCTGATAAAATAAGATTGTTTTTTTTGCTACTTGAGGTCGTTTATTTTTCACTTCATCCTTCAAACGATGCAATAAATTTATATAGAGTTTCTCTATGCTCAAATGTTCATGTACAATATTTCATATACGTTTCATTGATATAAATTCCGTTGTTGAATAATTTTCATCAGACACGTGTATCATAATAACGTAAATTCAAATTCTGACAGATGTTCTTAAAACAACCTGAATATGATTAAAGAAATTTCTTGATATATCCTATATTTTTATCAATAAATCATTCCACCGTAATATTATTATTAGTTATAGTATTTAACAAATAAAAATTTTCGTGTCACATTCGGGAGAGTAGGATAAGATCTTATTTGTAAACTTATGGTGTAAGCAATTTGTATCTTAGATTACTCTGACGAACATGATGTCTCTTTCTAGATTACTGTTCTATTTGAATTCAGGTGAAAACTTTTAGGATAATTTATGGAAAAAGTAACGGCTATGTGACTAGCGAATGAGGTATGGAAGTACTGAACGGGGTGTTAATAGTGCGATCCGCTTCCAAGGAAATTAGATTCTTACATATGCATAATATATAAACACAAGAAAAAAGTAGATTTAGGAAGTGAATGATTGAATAATAACATCATTTATGATGAAACTGAAATTTTTAATCTACTTATCATTTTTACAACTTTATCGACTCCCTTTTTCTATTTAATAAAAACAAACATAGATCTCAGAGTTAAATATTCTATATTATTCTTTTCTTTGCTTTCTCTATTGCTATAATTTATTATCTCTAACGTTAGATATTTAGTTATAACAAGGGTTAATAAAGAATTATTTTAAATCTATTAACAACTAAATATTATAATATAATTTGGAATTTCTTTACAAGTTATTACAATTACATTTTTATTATTATCTGTTTATCTTAGATATATGGCTTCTTTTTAATTATATTATAAATTGAAGCATTACATTTCCTCTTTTATCTAGCAACTTATACATTATATAATTTTGATTTCCAATTTTATCGACCAATGAAAAATCCTTACATTATTTTATTTAAATAACGAGAAATTTTACTGTCGTTTCGAAACAGAGAACATGTTCATAATTTTTGCACAATTATTAATTTAATCGTTTAATATTAAGTTCATTATCGGTCACCTGTGGGATTATATAGAGTTATTTTTATTTTGTTTATTATTTTTCTTGACACTTTATGTTTCCTTATTATATTTCGGTCACCTGGTGTGTATTGTTTTTTAAATTATAGTTTTAAGTATACGAGAGAACGAACCGATGATCACACAATCATAAGTTTTGTCGCTGTTGAAAAAAACAAGCGGTGCTCGATTCCACCCATTTTTTTCAGAGTCCGCGAGAGTCATCGCAGCATTCAACATAATGACAATTATGTTGACAAATATTAAAAGTATCCCTCAATTATAGTTTATTCTTAATTATAATACCTACTGTTTCTTTCATTTAAAGATATATACTTTTAAATTAATTAGTATTAATTATTATTGGTATGTACTTTCTATCTATTTGATGCAACCAAAAGCCTTTTTAGTTAAAGTATTTTTAAATAAGTAAATTATTTTACACAGTTAATGGAAATTGTCCAGGCGATAACAATTATTACTATTTGTTAATAAAATGGTATTTTGTTTGTTTCACAGATAACGATAGCAGTGTAAAATCGAAGTCGTTATCGCTGTTGTTATTGCCAAGTGATTTATATCAAACTCTGTATGTCAAGTATCGGAACTGACAATTTTAAGGATATTTTATCAATATTGAGAAAAGAGTAAATGCGACGTTACTACGAAGATATTTTAAACATAAAAAATTACAACATGGCTCGAACTTTTAAGGATAATAATTCTTTAATAATATTAAAAAATATATAGTCCAATTGTTTAACAATTTTGTTGAAATGATTTATGTATTGAATGAACTAGTCCAATATATGATATTCTATGGTCATGTTAGATTTTGAATTTTTTCAGCAAAAAATTTTGTATCAAAATCCCAAAAATAATAAGCGAAGTATGGATTCAAAAAAGTTAATAGATCCTTCGTCAGAAGCATCCAAATTTTGTTCTTCTACCTTACAAGAATATGATATGAAAATAGATAGCCATGTGTGCTTTATTGTTATGGAGAGACTTGTTTCTAAGTTGCATGCTATTGAGCATGAGTTAAAATGTGCTTGGAGAATATTGGATATTCTTAATCAAGAATGTATCAAAATCTGGAAAAGATTGGAAAATTTAGAAGGTTTGATTTTTGAACAACAAAACGTCATTATACAATTAACAAATTTGAAAGATTCAAATTATCATAAAAAAAAGTCGAACTCTGTAAATCAGTTAATCAATAGTCAACAGAATTCCCTAGGTGAACTAGATTCTATAGCTCGAACATTAGGCGCAGCTATTGGTGTTGAAGAAACTAGTGTATTGAGAAAAAAATTAGAAGAACAAGAATTAATAAACATGTTGAATTTTGTTCAAGAGTCATCGGAAATTTTCAATTCAATTTCAAACTTACAAAGAAAAAGAGTATACAATGAAATGATACAACCATTAGAAGAAACTACAATACCTGATGAAGCATTCTATCGAAGTCTAAACAATGCTTACCGAGAAGATTTAATTTGTGGCGATTCTTCGAGACCATCTTCACAACTTGGAATGATATGGGAAGAAGCTGAAGATGTTGACGATATAACTACTAAAAGAGATGAAGATATAATTCAAGATGATGATATAGAAAACAGAAAAAAAAAAATTATAGCTGGACATGAGAAACTCGTTAAATTAATGGCAGAAGACATTACACATTCAATTATCAAGAAAAACAAAATCAAGAAAAATGAGGGAGAAAATTTTAGTGCTGCAGATTACAAGTCTTATCGTGGCAATATTCCTTGCATAAGTGAACAAGACTTAGACCAATTATCAAATCTAAATTTTATTGGAGAAGTATCTTTCGATAAAACATATCAATTTAATTGTAACACAGAGAAAATACATAAAGATTCAGACAATTTAATAGAACTTTATTACAGCAATATGAATTCTCCTAAAAGGCAATCATTTGGCGAAATTGAACCCAAAGTATGTGAAAAAATAGATAATATTGATGAGGAAATACGAAAAATGTACTCAGAAAAAGATACTGATAATTGGATGTATTCAAAAAGTCTAAGTTCAACAGGACGATCCATATCTAGAGTCAGCACAGATAGTGGTTTAACAACTGATGGTGATGTAACAACTCGATCTATATCACCTAAATTAAACTCAACGTCAAAAAATAATTTAGATTCTGTTTCTCGAGCATATACCCCATTAAAATCTATTTCTTCTACAACACTAACCGAGTCAAATTTGGATGCGATAATGCAAATACCGATGAATTCATGCAACTTTGCGAAAGGTTATGTACATAATAAAGAATTAACTGATCTTATGGTAGATAGCTTAGTACCTACGGATATCATATCGCCAACAGTTTATAAAACAATTACAAATGCTGCATCTCTAATTCATTCTGTCAAAAGAAAGGAAGGGTATTTTGAGTGTGGCACTGAATTGAATTTGGAGTTTACAGAAAATCAAAAACCAGAGCGCTCTTCTTCGACATCTCCACCTCCACCGGCACCAGAAGATAGTAAAAATATTTTTCTTGTATCAAATACAGAAAAGCAACATGACACATTAGAACAATTCCATAGCTCAATTTTCATAAAGGACATTGATAATGTGGATGACCAAAGTAAACTTAGTCTGAAAATTCTGCAATCTCCCAAGTCTTCTAAAATATTACCAAAATATATATATAAATCAAGCTCTAATTTTGTTACTGAAAAGTCTGATTCTGGTCTTTCGGCATCTGATTGGAGTAGTTTAGAAAAAAAGCCTAGTTCATCAAGAAACTCATTTGTTGAACTACTTGCATCACATTCATTGGATCTATCCCAATCATATTCTTCACCAAATGATCATGCTTCTGAAATAATGATTTCTCCTCATTTGCAAGAATCGTCAATAATTAGAATTCCACAGGAACCTCTTTATGATATTCCTGAGGGTAAAGACGCATTTATTAATACAATATCTGCTTCTAAAAGCCCATTACGTACTACAGGTGATTTGCCAATGTCATGTCCTTCTGAGAAAAAATCTTACACTCAGGGATTATTTGTTTCTCTATCTCTGCCTGAGTCTGAATTTTATTATTCACAGAATATTGAACGAAATCCATTACCAATAGACCAATTTTCTAAGAATTCATTACCAGTAGTTTATTCAATTGCTGGTAGTGCTAAGCCTGAAACTAGTACCAGTGCATATGTAAGCAAGACTGATTCAAAAATTCAATACATGAAGTGTAACTCAGAAATTCAAAAATTACGAATAGAGAGAAAAGACAATAAAAAATTAGCAGAATATACAGATACTACAAAAAAATTGAATTTACTGAAATTTTCAAAAGAATCTGAAAAAGCTATAAGTTATAGTGAAAGAATTATGACTTGCAGTAATTATACGATTAATACAGGGAAACCGTTATATACAATTTGTAATATTACTGATGCACTATCTTACTATCCTACTAGTACCAATCTCCTTACAACCAATTCAAATGGTATAGACACTACTAATACAATAGAAAAATCTTTGGTTCCCGATACTACTATTTTGGACAGTGCATCAATTATATTGGAAAATAACTGCTCTCAAAATGAGTATCTATCACAATATTATTCCCAACCATCATTTCATAAATCATTTACTGACTATGTTTATGATAATTATGGAATTTCTAAATATCAGAATTCAGGGTCTATTAATTATAACCATAGCTTTGTAAATCTTAATAACGAACAAATAGCTCATATACATCAAAAACAGTTGCAAAATGAATATCTTTCAGATCCAAAAACTACCCAAAAAATTGTTGATCAACCACGGCTGGAGAAAATATGTGACGATTTGGGTGTAATAGTATCACAATCAGGCTATATTAGTATATCAGCAGATTTGAAAGATTACAAAACGGATTCAATAAAGTTAAATAAAAAAATTCGAAGAGGTTCTTCTTTGAAAAATGCTATGAATTCAATGAGTAATTGGTTGCCAGACTTACACTTAACTAAAAGAAATAGAAGTAAGTCCTTGCCGGGTGGGGTAAGACGTGAAGATCTAAATGTATCATCTAATTTCCTTAATCATCAGCGAATGATAAACGATATTGCATTAAATAAAATTTATTCTAAAAGTCAAATTAGTAAAAAAAAAAGAACACATACTTTCGTTTCAACTGTATCAGGAATTTTGCAAAAGGCTAAACGTAGAACCTATCCTTCTCAATCTCTTTCAGATCCGGAACAATCTGAAACTGATTGGAATAGTGGAAAACAAAGTGGACCTTCAGAAGATGAAGATAGTATACATTCTGATATGGGAGTAATTGTTTCATCCAAAATTAATCCTAAAATACTACAGAAGACAATTAATCAACCTTCTCCAAAGGAGCAACAAGATTCTAGAGATACATTATTATCACAGAAACATAACATTCAACAGGAGAAAAAGACATGTAAAAAACAACAATTTTCAGAAAAAACTGTCCAAGAAAATTGGAAATATGATAGAGAAATCAAAAATCAGGTTGACTCGAATGAAAAACCACCTAATGAAAAGATTAGTGCTTGTAAAGAACATATATTATCAAATGGTATGATGGATAGTGTAGAAAATACGTCAATCTTTGCAACAGTTGGTGATATAAAAAAATCTGCTAATCTACAAGAAGAAAACTTAATAGACAGGAATTCAATACTACCTTCAGGAACAATTATGGCTGGTACTAGTATGGAGTTTGCTGTTTCAAGAGCATTAGGAAAATATCGACAAAGACAGTTTTCAACAATCATGGATGAACAGGTAGAAGATTTAATTATCCGTAAGAAATCTGACGATGATACATCGCAGTTTGCAGATGGTGATTACGAATACATAGATGATGTGGCAGATAGAAATGATAATAATGATAAAAAATTACCTGAATTAATACCCAAAGTTTTTGAAGAAACTCCGTTATCTGATAGCAGTCCATCTGCTTCGAGTTCAAGAGGAATTTCTCAGCATTGCAATCGCTCTTTAACAAGACACTATCATTCACTTGAAATTCCTTGGATAGGATTTCGTAGTATTGATGGAGATGAAGATAACAAAAGTATGCACTCTTACAGAAGTACATCACGTGTATCGTCTCGACGTCAAAGTACAGAGGACTCCATTGACTCTGAAGATGAATGGTACTGTTATGAGCTACGAAAACTTGAAGAATTAGAGAGCCAATCGGAAAATAAAATTGAATTTAATATGCGTAATATTTTGACAGAAAAAAGTACAGACACTGAATGCTATGAACCCGAAGAAGATATAAAACAAAAAATGGCTTTTGTTCTTGAAGAATTAAAAGTGAAAACGAATTCAGAAGCAAATATTCATAAAAAACAAATACTGAATAATAATGGTGTAAACAATACGTTGGAGACACGTAAAGAGAGTATCTATGCGAATAGATATTTATCTAAAAAAAAAACAGATGAAACAGTAGAAAATATTTTCCGTCGAGTAGCAGATTATAATAAGTGGTCATATGAAGAAGACCTTCAACTCGAATCGAAAACAGACTTAAAAGATGAAGATTCATCAGGTGAAACTTCTGGTCCAGACAGTTCACTTAATTCTATAGAGGATGAAAAAGAAAATCTATTTTGTGAAGTAGATGAGCGACATTTTCAAAGTTCTAACGGATTTCATATTAGACCTAGTGAAAAATTACACCTGGAGATCCATTCCTCAAATTATGAAGGTAACGTTAGTGTACCAGTAGCAAAAATTTCAAATAATAGGGCTAGTGCATGCAACTCTGAATCTCCTGTTTTTGACGGCGAACGAGATAATATGACGAGTGTTGAGACAATTATTCTTACAAAAATAAACATTGATACATCAACTCTAGTAGGCTCTGACTCTCTAGTTAAAGGGAATAAAATCAGTTCAGGACCTTCTAATTCTAAATGGAAACTTCTGAAAGCTTTAAAGGAACGAAAAGCAGAAGAAAAATTAAAAGAAGAAGAAGCAAATAAAGAACCTATGACTACCCCCCAAGCTTATATAGTTGTAAGTATGAGGATATTATAAATAGATAGAATTTTTACAAACTTTAGCCAGAATTTAATTGTTAGGATAAATAAAATATTCGCGTTGTTGTATTATATGTCAACTTTATAACAGCTTACCATAATTATTTTTAACTAGCTACTACTACTCATTTTCAAAAGTATTATTTATACAATGAATTTGTAAACCTTAATAACTAGTTAATAAAATATTTTACTATGGATTTACTTTTTTATTGTAAAATTTTTTGTACGCTGCAGTAAATAAGAAATAGTTTAAAAAAATTCGTCTGGCCACATTTCATTTTTGTTACAACTATATTCTTTATTTTTTGCATAATGTGTATTAAAATATTATGTTTACAATTAATCTTGCATTTACACTATATACTATAATATAAAATTATTGGAAAATTTTATATAGTACCAACGTAAAAGTTACTATACCTCATTTCATTCCACAAGTATTCAATTCACTAATAATTATAACATAAAATTTCGATTTATTTGCTGTCATTAAACTACAGACTGTGCTTACCGCGTTAATGTGCTTGACATCCCGACGTTCACGCTAATCAACATTTTTTGAAAACACTTTGAATAGTCAGTCTTGTGAGTATTGGTATTTAAGTCCGCCATGAATACTTAATATTTCATTAAAAAGGCTACTTAGTTTGTAAAAATAATAGTATGTAAATGTTATATATATAAATTGATAAATGAACAAATCCGTATATACACAAGCGAATGATATCTGTATATACGCATGTCCTTTAAAGGCGCTAAAACTATTGCATCGCTCGCCTTGAAAATTTAATTATATATTCTATACAGACAAGATTAGATAATAAACTATTTTTTTCTTCAAATGCAACAAAAAAGTGCAAGGAAAAGTAAAATACTTTACTTTTTGGTAAAAGTAAATTACTTTAACCAAAATTACAAAATACGAGCACAGAATAGTAATAGATGATATAAAAATTGGTCTTATGTATAAATATATACGGATATAAAAATATATATCGACATCGCAGATCCATCCTGAAAGGAATAAAGGTTCTGTATTAGAACGCAGAATATTAGAAACGCAGAATAGTGAAATAGTGACAAAGTAATATCCATTTGGACACTAAATTATATATTACCAAAGAAGCTTTTTTGATGTATACTGTCCTATCTCATTCACGCACATCATGCATACGTATTTAATACATAACCTTTATTCACAGTATCGTCCATCGAAAGATATAAGTTTTCTAATGTTTCTGGCAATTTATGAGTTCCGGACCAACAATTTCTTATCTATGGAACCCAAAAACGTATTTTACGTCTTTGTTGTATTAACGTTACGTTTTTTTCCTCCACTGAACTGAAGCTTATTTCTGTAATAGCGTACGGCATTGATCAAAATAGTTGGCAGTCAGATGGTGTCAAGTTTATAGTCTAAGGAGATTGAGGTAGAATAGCCCACCCACTATTCTCCAAATAGTTTTTGACCGAAGCCGCAACATAAACACCCAGCATTATAGTGATAAAAAATGATGGACACATACCTGGTCTCATATTGTGGCCATTTTTCCTGTAATTCTTGCTTCAAACGAAGTTTACTTCGATACAATGGTCCTTTGATGATTTGAGCACTTGGAAGTAGTTCGTAGTATAAGTCACCCTTTTGAATTTTCTTTCTTGAATTTGACATGAATCCTTATTCAACCAAGCGTCTAATTTCTGTCTTTTATTTTTCATCTTTCCGGATCAATCCTTGTGTTCAAGTTCAAAATCACCATTTTTGGACCATTTAAACAACTTGCGAGACGTCGATTCACTAATATATTCCAGCCCATGAGTTTCCGAAAGCAAATTATAGTCCGCAGGTGCGGTTTTCCTCATACTAAAGAATATAAGTATCACTTCCCGCAAATGATGTTTATTTGGCTAGATATTTGCCATGATTTTGCTTGTTAAAATAAATGATATAGAAAGAAATGCTCAAAAATAATGTTACAAAGTTGTTGACAGATATACAACCAAGAAATATAACATATGAGTTCTGAAATTTCTGCCCGAGATCTCCTGATGCTGCCATTTTTGGGAAAACGCTGGAAACTTACTCTATATGTGTGAAATATATGTGGAGTGGATCAGCGAACTTTTACAGTCGTAAGATAGGTGAGCCAGTTGAAAAACATCTCAATTTCATTTCATTTAACTTTTTAGGTCGCGTGTATGAAGTCTATTTTTATTTAAATTATGTGGGCGGAAATCTTTCAAATGCATACGCATTTTCAAATGGTAAAATATGTGCGCCACATCAAGAAGTTTTCGAAGAATTAAAACTTTTTAGAAACGATGGACATTCAAATACCAAAATTGCTAATGTATCGCATATTCATCGACCGCAGCAAATACGTACATTATTATATGATATGGATTATGCGTTTTTAGTGAAATTCGAGACATGGTCTAATAATTCCTTGAACTGCTGACGTAAAAAAACGCTGTTCGATGATATCTGCAGCCCTCAATTCATACCGCATCTAATATCCTTACATCTGGATCAATTCGAACGCTTTTAAATAAATTCGAACAGTTCTCATCTACTTATAATGTTTTTTCAAGTTCTGATAGCGTCTGACATCGGCTCTGACCGAGAAATTTTGCTAATTCTTTGTCTTCAAATTAGTTCGATAGACGAAAACGTTCTATACATAAATAGACTAGCATCTCCCGTTTCGGCTTCGCCCTAGATAATAATTTAACCGATTTCATAAACAATTGACCATAATTTACCTATCGTCGCTTCTGTATAAAAAACTGATTCAATGTAGCGTCCACTTCAAAAAGTTGATATTTTGCCAACCATTTTATACAGTATTATATATATATATATATATATATATATATATATATATATATATATATATATATATATTAAATGTGGCTTCGATCGAGAAAATTTTACTTGTTACATACGGCTTCTATGATGAAAATTGTATTTTCGAGTTCGAGCGGTAGAAAAAGATGTCCAAGTTTCTCGAGACGACGTTTAAAGAGAGGATCATGGTCGAACTATAGGAGATGTCTCATGCTGCAGAGACTGCTGTAGAGAGTTTTGTATTGGGTAGAATACAACATTCAGGTATCTCGGGACGACTCTTACTGGAAGTGTGCGTGTTCGAATGGTAGAATACGAATCTCTTCATAGAAGTCGTTCCGACACACCTAAACATGGTTTCCTATCAAATAAACACGATATTCCCAGTAGAAGTCGTCCCGAGAAAGCTAGACATCGGTTCCTCACGAATAAACACAATAGTTCCCGTAGAAGTCGTTCGGAAAGACATGAATATCGTATTTTACCGTCCCATTCTATTAAATAAATATAATATTCCCCGTAGAAATCGCCCAGAGACACGTGGACATCGCATTCTATCATCCGAACACATAACTGCCTATAGAAATCGTTTTGGCAACGGGATATCGTAATTAACCACCCGTACAAGCCAATACAATATTTCTCAGTAGAAGCCGTATTTAAAAAGTGTATATCTAATATATACAATATAATATACATACAATATATATTACATATTTCGTATATTTTGTTTTTTTCAATTAAATACCGTGAATATTTTCGTAGTGATGCCAACTGAAATTCAAGCAGAAGGGTATGGCGAATAGCATATTTTTGAAACAGATGGTGGATATTTCCTTTTGATGCAGAAGTGACGATATATTATATATATAGTTTCGAGGTTGTTGGTAAAAGAACCCTATTTTGCAATCATTTCTTTTGTTCAAACTAAAAAAGAACAATCTCTTGTTACAATTCTGAAGTTAATATAATGTATAAAAACAAAAATATAATTGTTGTCACAAATTATATTCAGTATGATTTGACATACAGAAACATTTTATAAGAGAAGGAGAAAAAAAAAGACAGAAAGAGAGAGAGAGAGAGAGAGAGAGAGAGAGATTTTCTCACGTAAGAGAAAATAAAATTTACAAAAATCAAAAGATATCCATAAGGTGTGAGTGTAGTGTCAGATTAACCTGAAGAACAAAAAAGGTAATACCGACTAACGCCATACCTTCTTTAGGATACGAATCCCAAAGTTGGATATGAACATTCATTTGAGCTGACCTGCTATTAATACTTTAAGCGGACTATTTGAGTTGATGTTCGTGATTCAAGACGCCACCTAGTGGCTGCTGGTGAAACTGATTGTTAAAACGATTAACTTAATTTATTGATGAAAGTAAAATGATTTTCAATAAAAAACATAGCCTTCTCAATATAATATAGAATCTGTATGTCAAATTTCAGAACAATCGGTTCAGTAGTTTTTTCGGTTATCGTGTACAAACAAAAACACGCGTTGTCTTTATAAATTAGTATGAATATGATATGATATGATATGATATGATATGATATGATATGATATGATATGATATGATATGATGATATATATATATATATATATATATATATATATATATATATATATATATATATTAGGAGTGTGAATAAGTCTTTCCCGTTTTTTGTAAGAGATGGCGCCACCAATACTGTGCGAGTATTCAATGGTTACATATGTCATAATCAAAGCTTATTCATATGTCAACAATTCCATACTAACACATTAGTTAAAATTTTTTCGCATCATAAATTTTTGATATCGTGAAAATGTCGAGATTTGAGCCGAGTCGACGTCATTTGCGGTAAGTTTCACTTTATTGGTTCAATTTGAAGAAATCTGCTGCCGAGACGCATCGATTGCTTCAAGAGGCTTATGGAGAAGGTTGTGTCGATGATTCAAGTGTTCGCGGATGGTTTCGACGCTTCAAAAGCGGTGATTTCGACGTGGAAGATAAGGAGCGTTCCCGGCGGCCGCAAATCGTTGAAGATCGAGAATTGGCGACTTTGCTTGATGAAGATTCTTGTCAAACGCAAGAAGAACTTTCTGAAGCATTGGGAGTTGACCGAACAACCATTTCCAAGCGTTTGAAAACCATGGTAATGATCCAAAAGCAAGGAAATTGGGTGCCGTACGAACTGAAGCTGAGAGACGTCGAACGGCGTTTTTTCACTTGCGAACAGCTGCTTCAGCGACATAAAAGAAAGGGTTTTCTGCATCGTATCATGACTGGCGATGAAAAGTGGATACGCTACGATAATCCGAAGCGAAGAAAATCATGGGGACTACCCGGCCATGCATCATCATCGACGGCCAAGCCAAATATTCATGGCGCCAAGCTCATGCTCTGTCTATGGTGGGACCAGCTAGGTGTGGTTTACTATGAGCTTCTGAAACCGAATGAAAGGATCACAGGCGAGGTCTATCGACGACAATTGATGCGTTTGAGCCGCGCACTGCGAGAAAAACGGCCACAATACTCCGACAGGCACGACAAAGTTATTTTGCAACATGACAATGCTCGCCCACATGTTGCACCGCCGGTGAAAACATACTTAGAAACGCTCAAATGGGAAGTCCTACCCCACCCGCCGTATAGTCCAGACGTTGCTCCGTCTGATTACCATCTCTTCAGATCGATGACGCATGGCCTGGCTGACCAGCACTTCCATTCCTACGAGAAAGCCAAAAAATGGGTGGATGACTGGATAGAGGCCAAACCGGTCGAATTTTTTCGCAACGGGATTCGTATGTTGCCAGAAAGATGGGAAAAAGTTGTAGCTAGCGATGGCCAATACTTTCAATATTTCATTTGTAACCATTTTTTCACAATAAAGGCTCATAATTTGAAAAAAAACGGGAAAGACTTATTCACATACCTGATATATATATATATATATATATATATATATATATATATATATATGTATATTGTATAAAATGGTCGGAAAAATATCAACTTTTTGAAGTAGACATTACATTCAAACAGCTTTTTCTACAAATGCGACGATAGGCAAATTACGGTCAATTAGCTATAGAATCATAGATTTTTATATACAGAGTACTTTTTATTTATATATTATTGAATTATTTATAAAATCGGTTAAATTATTATCTCGGGCGAATCCGAGACGGGGGATGCTAGTATAATATTATTAAGACTGTAATACCGATAAAAATAATTATTAATTTATTAAAATTTAAAGTATGAAATTTGTTTCTATAAAGAAATGGATGTTCTTATAGTACACTTTAGAGCCCTCTCTGAAATATCAGCAATCTGGCTGAATCGCAGTAATAGCCAGTCGATATAGCCGTGTCAATACTGATATGTTGACTGCTATATCGAAAATATAAGTTTCAGAGAAAAAATGTACACATAAAATCTTCTAATGCCACCCGCAACTTTTCTTTAAAATAATTTTTTTCCTTTTGGTCATGATACGGTAAAAAATTTTGTTTATAGATTTCCGTTCATTTTCATAGATTTTAACATGAAAATTAGAAATCTTTAAAAAACTACAGCGTTATTAAGTTCTTAAGTACCTAGAACATTTGTATCAAGAATAGTTAAGAAATATCCAAGTATGTTTATATCATGACGAGACATTGGTTCAGGAATAATTGTAATATGAAATTCAACATATATGAAGTGCAATTATGAAAGCATGTTGTTGCAATTATGAAGGCATATCTCCTAATCTAACTCCAAATATTGAATTTATTGTCAACCGAAAAATATCGTGTTATATAATGAAGACATAAGTTTAGTCTGGCCATATTCAATCCAAATTATATAGTTTCTATATACAGTATGCGTCGTAACATTAGACCCCAAAATCACGTTACTATCGTGAATCTGCAAATGGAATGCATATCCTAGGCTGTGGTGCACTTATACCTGTAATTATCTATTCTCAATCGCATGCATAATTTCTTTTTGAAATTATAAGACCAGCGAAATCTCTTTCAAAACATTGACAGAGCTTAGATAATTCCCGTAATAAAGGATGATAGTAATGAAAATTATTAAAATAATGATTCTAGAATGTAATAGTAATCTTAATTTTTTTAATGAAAATTCGTTAAATAAATACTATTTTAAAATTGTAATACAAAAATCATCAAATTTTTCACCTCCATTATTATCATTATCATTTTTTTACAACTAATCACGAATGTGGTCAGTGAAGATAAAAAATAGAGAATAAAATTAACATAAAACTGCATAAATGTTGCTCGATACAAAGACTTTGTTCAGAAAGCAATATTCACTGTTTTTAGTGATATTTTTTTCATTAGTGTGACAGCATTTTTTGAAACCATTAAAAGAATATAACGATTTTTCAAAAATCAAACAATTTTAAACTATGTTTTTACTTTTTTATGCAACCTGACCCTTATTTAAGAATCTGACAAAATTGAGTGGTACCTGGATAAACCGATCTGATTGGAAATCTGACTGGTATGGATCCGAGTAGCAAATTGGTATAAAATATAGCATATATCATTTTTGAATTGGCTTTTCTTTATTTTTCAATTGCAGCTTAAAATATTTAAATGACTTTAAAGTTTAGGTGTTCTCCATAAAAAGTTCGACGAAAATAAAGAATATAATCTTGAATTTATAATAAACCGGATTGAAATAGGATAACGGAAACTCGATATGTATATTTTCGACGTTAGGGGCTTTCCCTGAGAGCAAGGGCAGTAAAAATATCAAGGAATCAGTCAGTTTTGATGCTCTACATGATGGTTGTTTTTCATAGTAATTTATTCGGCGGTAATTGTCTCTTTCTTATTCGGATATGTTCTTTACAGGTTTTCGGAAAACATATTTTGTATTTTATAATTTTGAATATACAAATTGTTTAAATACGATGCAGTTTTTTTCTAGAATTTTCAAAATTTTCATTGCTAAATTCTGCTTGTCGTAAATTTACTTTGGAATTTTACTCGGTTGATTGGTTTAGGAAATATATTCAGCATAATTGTGTATAATTTCTTTAAAATAAATTTTAATAGTAACATACTTTCTACAATGAATAATAAAAAGTAAATTATTATTAAAGATTTTATAAAACCTATTAAATGAATTTAATGAATATTTTCTCGTTTATTAGTAAAAATTTATCATATCAATACAATTTCAAAATAATTAAAATTTGACATAATATTTGAAGTATATTTATTCTGTGAATACATGACAATACTACTAAAGATTAATTCATTTAATTCACATTTATACACAGCCTCGACATTCCGAAAGTTTTTTTTTTTAAAAAGTAATTTTTATGTCAGTTTTACGCGATTGCATATACGCAAGATAGTATTTAGATAGATCATTTACTATACTCTGAAATGGAGTTTATATAAATTTTTCTATTAGTATTTATACTGTTAATATGTTATTACAAATCGTTATTTATTAAATTTTTACTCGTCCGCTCTCTCTCTCTCTCTCTCTCTCTCTCTCTCTCTCTCTCTCTCTCTCTCTCTCTTTCTCTCTCTCTCTCGCTCTCTCTCTCTCTCTATCTCTTGCCATCTCATTCAATACCAACCTTCTTTTTTCACCTATGACTCATTGGTGGTTTTGTGATAAACTGAAGAAATATTCGATAGAATATATATGGATCTAGTGTAAAGTGATCGAAGGGGTAGAGAATAACGATTGCACCAACGATCATGATTCATCGTTATAATACATATAGATATATATAAAATATATTTAAATCGATATTTCCGAAAAAGACATAATCTGTCATCGATATGATTTTTAACATTTAATTTTCTCATATTCAGATATGGAAAGGAAAGTCAATAGATCTACTCAATTCATTTTTTGTTTTATTCGGCATTTCAAAAATGTAATCAACACCCTCGTCACAAACATTGCAGAAAAAAATAAAAAAAAGGACATGACAAAACGATAAATGATTAAAGTTTAACTCGTTTAATAACCAGTCGAATATTTAAATAAAATTGTACATATAATTTAAATTTCATAATATAAAATATATTGCTTTAATTACAGGAATTGAATAAATATTTGTATTTATTCAGGTAAATAAATGTCAGTAGAAATCATTAGGCTATACGACTGAAATATACAGAATAAATATAGGGGAAATCACTGTCCAATAATTATATTTTTAAATAATCCATAGGCAGTAAAGCAGATTAATTCAAAGCACTATAAAATATAGTTAGCGAACCTATAATTGAATTACTTCTATTATGTGCCTAGTGCCTAAGTACCGTTATAACTCTGAAAACCGAATCATACTCGAACCATTTCGACAAATATGTAACTCTATTTTCTTGAGTATATAAATAAATTAATTGAGGCATTTATAAATGTACTTTACATCCACTTAATATTATCATTATTGAATTGAATTGACATATATTAAGAGGCGAACTTAGATTCACGCTTAGATAGCGATATAAGTATTACGAAAAGTCAGATGGATTGGAACTAGAACTTATTTTTTAGTTTTGGCATTTACCTATAAAATTCAGTTAACATGCGCCATCATTTGTGTATACGTTCTAATTTTTTGATCCGTGAAAAATGAATCGTGATAAACCGTTTTTTCCACATCTCCTTTTGCACTTTTTTGATTTAAAAAAAAGTGTAGTAGAAACATATTGATTGCTTCAATAATGTTATGTCGAACCAGCTCTATCGCTTATAACATGTAAAGTGTGGTTTCAGCGGTTTAGAAGTGGAGATACTGATGTTAATGACAAAGAACGTTCTACACAACCGAAAAAGGTTGAAGATAGTGAATTGCAAGTATTATTGGACCAAAACTCAGCTCAATCGCAGAAAGAACTAGCTAGTAAGTTAGGACTAAGTGACAGAGCAGTTGGCAAACGTTTATATGTGATGGGAAAGATTCATAAAAAAGGAAAATGAATGCCGTACGATTTGACCGAAAGAGCCATCATGAGTCGATACAATATCACACTGTCTTTGATTGCCTGGCAAGAAAAGAATAGTTTTATGTAGCGTATTATGACTGATGATAAAAAGTGGATCAATTATGACAATTTTAAATGCAAAAAGTCATGGGTGGACCCGAGCCAACCGTCCACATCGACATCAAAACGGAACAGCTACGGCCAAAGGACATTGCTGGGCATTTGGTGAACCAGCAGAGTGTGCTAAAACCGAATGAAATCGTCACTGCCGATGTATACAAAATATCAACTGAATCATTTGCAAAAAAAAATTAATTGAACATACACAAGAAATCAAGAGCAACAGCTACAAAGGCATTGTCTTCCATCGCAACGCACGGCCACATTTTACGGAAGCCGTCAAAAACAGCATGTTGGAGCTCAAATGGAAAGTGTTGCCGCACCTACCGTCTATTCAGATCGATGCAGCACGACCTCGTCGATATGCGTTCCGACACATTGAAGAAGTGCTAGAATTTGTGAATGATTGGATCCTCTGGAAACCGCCATCGTTCTTTCCCCACAGTATCGCCATATTGTCAGAAAGATAGAATGAAGTAGTAGAAAATGACGGAAAATATTTGGATTAAGCTAATAAAGTTAATAAATTTTCTTTTTCCGTTCAACAGGTCGGAAACGAAGATCGCCTCCTGATATTTGAAAGAAAATAAAACTTTGATATTAAAACATCACATGAATGTTACAAATCATAAATATGAGATCTAAAAGTAATCAATGAATAACTCCGAAATCAAAATAAATGTAAGCAATAATAGGTTACAGTTTCTGCAAAACTCACGAAGTATCGATTCAAAAACATTAAGTAAGACTGCTGTAGAACAACATTCAAAAAGGAACTTTTTTGGTTATCTCCTCAGAGAAGAAATCATACAAGATTTTCTAAATAGCAATTCTAAAAGCAGACATTGTAGGAGGAAAATAAAACTACCGATTGACTTTAAAGTTATATCTGAGTCGTCACAAGTAAGCCTTGAGACAAGCTCTAAATATTTTCATAATCATCATATTTCTAACAATGTAAATCACTTTTATCTTAAATAATTTCTAACAAGTGTATCCAATAATAAAATCGCAAAATGAAATGAATAAAAAGAAATTCAGTCGTTGGGAAAGGGTAGTCTGACGCGATTAATTAATTTTTGAAAGGACTGTAAGAATACTCGTACAAAAAAACATGAGTTAGGGTTGCGAAAAATACAATATAAAGAATATTCTAATGGGTTTACGCAAGCTCCAATTGAAACTGAAATTATCAAGAATAATAATGAAATAATCACGAAGACATGTAACCATTTATATATGAGATTAATTTTAAAGACTCAATGGTAAATTATATAGCAAGGGGCTAAGTATACCTTGGTCAGTTAAAACAAATTCTCCAAGTCTATAGTTCAATATGCTCACAAGCAAGTAAAATAAGTGTATTTAACAGCAGTCTAGAAGCACTCTGAAAAATCGCCTCTCAGCTCGAAGGTATGCTTACTTATACGTATTAAATTATTATATATTATTACTTACTTATACTCGTAGTTATCAGCGTCCAAACTTGATTGCGTAATTTGCTGCGCATTTGGCAACAGACATGCCAGCAGAACTAAGCGCTTCAGTAAGCTCATGATGCTTGTACAGCTTCATTCAATGTATCTCTGCGAGCTAAGAAATCTCAATCTATCTATTTCTGAAAGTGTTCTAAGCAAGCATTTGGCAAAAACGGCCCGATACTTCATGCGCAACAGTAAGCAAACGGTGAATTTGACAAGGTGAAAGTGTATCAAAACGCCTATAGATTGAAGAAGAGAGGAGAAAAGAATGAGAAAGAAGATTGAGAATAGAACGTTGCCTTTTAGTATCCGTAAAATCGATAAGCATTTGACGAAAATTTTTGATTATATCACATACAAGTACGTATTTTAAAAAGCATCACCTAACAATAATAACAAAGATGTCTTTTTGTAGCTCTGGACCAGGATATAAAAATTCTTTTAACAAATTTCCTGTTCTAACCTTTTGTGAACCATTAAAGACAACCCTTATTCTTATACTGCCAACCTGCTTGAATACTGAATAATGAGCCAAAATGAATCCGTCCAAAATGCATTCATCTGGTGGAAAAAGTTCCGTATACCCAAGATCCAGATATTCTTGCAGAAAAGCATGGTAAGCGGTGCAAAGTCCGAGGTTTTCTTACGAAAACCATGTTCTTTGTCTGAATTTTGTCTGAATCTACGAACTTAGGCTTATTTAAAAAGGTAGTTTAACTATACAGCGACCATCAGAATTTTTACAGTAAGTAGTTTTGAAATTATCCCAAGATTTTTGTTCTGCAGGAGACATATGCTGTCCCAAAGGACGCTTTTCTGACTTCTAGGAGCGACTGATTGCCTCAGAAAGCTGATAATGTAAGGCTAAACGTGGCGTTGTTTCCGTGGTGTTATTGGTGTCTGCATTCCCGATAAAAACCCAGTCAAAAATAGAGGACAATGTGTATTGGATAATAAGTGGAAGTAAGTAATATTGGACGAGTATGTGGAAATTGAGATTTCTGGCAAAAGCACGACGCCAAAAACAGACGAGCTCAGAAGGCAATCCACCAGCAAACTGGAGACATGCTTCACTACTAAGGCTGTAAAATTAAGAGAAAATTGTAGACATTTTAAGGTAAGCTGTACTTCAGTACGAGCGTATGTATTAGTCCTGTCGTTTAAACCAGATACGGCAATGTTTACTGATTTTAAGTTTAAAGATAGTATTTTAACCATATTTTCAGATATAAAAGATTTTTCGGTGCATGAATCTAATAAAAGTCGAACCGTAGTATGGCCACCTTCTGAGGATTCAAGGATAATTGCTGCAGTAGCTAACAACGGTTGAAAATTCTTTCTATCTGATTCCGAAAAGTGACTCGAAGTTAAGGGACTAGCTAGCGGTTCTCTAAGACTGACAGTTGTCTTACTGCCTGATTCCTCAGAATGAAGCTTCGTACAGTGCTTGTCACTGCTACCGTAGCAGCTCTCTTTTGAGGGACAGCCTTCAATTATATGCTTAGAGTTTAAAATACTTTAATTGTGTTTCTGTTGACTGTTTAGATATACATTAATAATTATTTTCATTGGTCTCCCAGTCCAATTAAATAAATCGAAAATAATACGTAATAATATCAATATATATCTATAATAATAATCCACCAATACAAAAAATAATAAAAATAAAAAATAAAAATTCAAATTATAATGACAGTCATACTGTCCTTGTATAAAATCAGCCCCGTAGATTAATCTGAAAATAAAAATATTAGCTGAAAAAAATTTTATGTTAGTAAAGTGCAATCTGTCTGTCCCTACCACCCATACCTAATTGAAGACCTGATTGAATGCTTTGAATCCTAGCTTATAAGAATTTTTTAGTCTAAATTTTGAAGCGTGTTGACAGAAATGGTGAAGGAAATTTTTAACTAAGCGTGTTTTCTCTGGTCGTGTCGCCGATGGTAATGTCTTCTCAAATTGATTGTATAAATATCAATGACAAGTATTCAGATAGTCCATTACTATATAAATCTGATTTGAAATAACTACGTTCCTTAAGTGACTCCGAGAAGGAACTGAATGGATAGTCACGCTCTGGAAAGTTATTCAATAAGCATCTAACACAGTGCTCCGCAACCGATAATCCTCAATGGTCATAGCTGCGGCAGCTTTCTGTTTAGATGTATTGGATTAGAAATTCATCAATAAATCTAAGCACCATTTTTGTCTCACTAACAATTCTTCGAATAAAAATTTAATTTTTACCATTTAATAATTGTTTAACCACAATACAAAATAGTAATAATTTTTTAATAACCAATTTTCAATTCTTAGAACGGAAATGGTACAGGCGGAGAGTCAAATGCACGAGGAAATGGGTAAGTCTTTCAAACATATATATGAAAATTCTATTAATAATAAAGATTAAATAAATATACTATACGGAAGATCATTAGGTTGCTTCATTACTATACTTCATTTGTGAAGAGCTGTTTTATACCAATGAAACATTTTACTATGTTCTATATAATTTTTTTGTTGTTGAGAAGAGTAAATAGAAGAGTGAATATAAAATAATAAAAATACATTCTAACAACAGAAATTGGAAATAGTTATCAAGTAAATTAAAAACTAAAATGCACAAGTAAGTTAATTTTTCAATGCAATAAAATGAATAGGCAAATTAACCAAAGACTCTAAAGGAAATGCAACGTAGAGAGTTTGCAGATTCTAGGATTAGAAAACTAGAATAACTACAGAGCACAATGTATATAATTTTGTTTTAAGGTTTTCAATAGATTTTAATCAATTAAAGCAGAACTATTTTGCTGTGTAAATTTCGTATTCTATATAATACTATATGTTGTAATTCAATACCATCAAACTGTCACGAAAAAATACATATTTTTAATTTAAAATTTAGCTATCTAATTAAGCTAAAGAACCATAACATGTTTTTTCTTACTACAACGAGTGTTTTAATTTCACACAGAGAGAACATAAACTCACAATACTCTTCACCTTATGTCCGCTCATTAATAGTACATTACCATAGTTATCCAATAACCTTTTCATAGTAGATTATTCTATTGAAAAACATTTATGCTATTTATTTACTACTGTGTACAAATATGAATAATACTTTTCAATTCAAGCTTTCCGGATTTATCGATTCGGATAAATACTTTAATGTGCTTTTGTCGACTGCTTATATATAAATTTATAAATATTTTCATTGATCTTGCAGTCCAATTGAATAAATCGAAAATAGTACGTAATAATATCAATATATTTATGCATATTAATATTAATTACATCAATATACAAAAAATAAAAATTAAAAATTATAATGACAGTCAGACTGTCCTTGTGTAAAATCACCCTCGTAGACTTATCTGAAAATAACAATATTAGCTGAAAAAATTTGAATGTTAGTAAAGTGCAATTTGACTGTCCCCACCACCCTTACCCTATTGAAGACTTGCTGTACTAATCCAACATTATAGATTAAATGATTAACTTATTAAAGATTATTGCTCAAAATGGATGAAATGAATTTCAAAATTTCAATTCATCAAAAGAAAAACTTACATTCCTTATTAGATCCAAGAAATCAAATATATTTCCGGTACATATTATTAATAGGTTTCATGATAAATATTTTTATCAGATTTATAATACTACTGTTTCTTATGATCTTAAGGAAAATATTTTCTTTTTCAAAAATAAATTACTTAATTAGGTAATTAGAGATTTACATATTCAGATTCATTCCTTAAACAGATATTTATTAATGATTGATTATTATTTATATCAAACTATATAAACAAATGATTCACATGAATTTTTTATTGGTCAGAACAAGTATTTTATTAAAATAAAATATAATAATAGGCAAAAATAAAAAGGAAATTTGAATATTTAAGAAATAAAAAACAATTTCCATACCATCAGCTTAACAATGCAAATAATAAAAATTGGTTTAGGAATCTAACTGACAAAGAAATACCAAACGAAGTAGTAAACGTCCTGTCTAAAAGTGCCAAACAAGGAATATTATATTCTAAATATAATCTCCGACGTCATTTGCGGGAAGTTTCACTTTATTGGTTCAATTTGAAGAAATCTGCTGCCGAGACGCATCGATTGCTTCAGGAGGCTTATGGAGAAGGTTGTGTCGATGATTCAAGTGTTCGCGGATGGTTTCGACGCTTCAAAAGCGGTGATTTCGACGTGGAAGACAAGGAGCGTTCCGGGCGGCCGCAAATCTTTGAAGATCGAGAATTGGCGACTTTGCTTGATGAAGATTCTTGTCAAACGCAAGAAGAACTTTCTGAAGCATTGGGAGTTGACCGAAAAACCATTTCCAAGCGTTTGAAAACCATGGGAATGATCCAAAAGCAAGGAAATTGGGTGCCGTACGAACTGAAGCTGAGAGACGTCGAACGGCGTTTTTTCACTTGCGAACAGCTGCTTCAGCGACATAAAAGAAAGGGTTTTCTGCATCGTATCATGACTGGCGATGAAAAGTGGATACGCTACGATAATCCGAAGCGAAGAAAATCATGGGGACTACCCGGCCATGCATCATCATCGACGGCCAAGCCAAATATTCATGGCGCCAAGCTCATGCTCTGTATATGGTGGGACCAGCTAGGTGTGGTTTACTATGAGCTTCTGAAACCGAATGAAAGGATCACAGGCGAGGTCTATCGACGACAATTGATGCGTTTGAGCCGCGCACTGCGAGAAAAACGGCCACAATACTCCGACAGGCACGACAAAGGTATTTTGCAACATGACAATGCTCGCCCACATGTTGCACCGCCGGTGAAAACATACTTAGAAACGCTCAAATGGGAAGTCCTACCCCACCCGCCGTATAGTCCAGACGTTGCTCCGTCTGATTACCATCTCTTCAGATCGATGACGCATGGCCTGGCTGACCAGCACTTCCATTCCTACGAGGAAGCCAAAAAATGGGTGGATGACTGGATAGAGGCCAAACCGATCGAATTTTTTCGCAACGGGATTCGTATGTTGCCAGAAAGATGGGAAAAAGTTGTAGCTAGCAATGGCCAATACTTTCAATAATTCATTTGTAACCATTTTTTCACAATAAAGGCTCAAAATTTGAAAAAAAACGGGAAAGACTTATTCACATACCTGATATAAATAATATATTAAATGATGATAGTACTCATTTGAAAATTGGTAAACCATATATTATTAAGCTGCTAAATAATTTGAAACAATTATTAAATAATTGAAAAAGAAATGAGTATATAAATGATACAACATATAAATATTTAAAATATGAAAATGGTATTGTAGCAAACTGTTATCGCTTCCCAAGATTCATAAAGAAAAACTGACATTTAGAATAATAATATCTTCTCTAAATTTCCCAACTTATAATATTGCTAGATTTTTATCTAATATATTGGTTAAGATAGGTGGAAGAACTACTTCTTATATTAAGGATAGTTGGTGTTTTTACAATGAAATGAAAGATGTTATTCCAATAAACTACAAGATGATTTCATTGGATGTGGTATCTTTGTTTACAAATATACCTTCAGAATTTTTAAATGATATTATACAATAAAAATGGTATGAAATTAATTTACATACAAACTAAACAATGGACGAGTTTATTAAGGCCATTAATTTAGTTTTTAATAACATAATTTTTTCGTTCGATAATAATTTTTATGAACAAAAATACGGATGTCCAATGAGATCGCCTTTGTTACCGGTTATAGCCAATTTAGTTATGCAAAATTACAAAGTATTGCTTTATTAAAATTAATTTTTGAAACAATGATATTTAAAAGATATGTTGATGAGATCTTTACAATTGTTCCAGAAGTTTTTATAGATGAAATGGTGGATGTTTTTAATTCTGCACATGACAGAATTAAATTTAAATGGGAGATTGAATTCAACAATCGGTTGAGTTTTCTGAACATTAATGTCATTAGATGTAGTAATAATAAAGTGAAGCTTAATTTGTATAGAAAGCCAACATGGTCAGGTAGGTTTTTAGATTTTAATTCAAACCACTAATTCGGAAACAAAATTGGAGGACTGAAAGGTGTCATTAATAGAGCAATAAAATTGTCACATAAAGATTTTAGACAAAATCATTTGCAGATAGTAAGAGAAAGTTTCATGAATAATGGATATCCAATTGAATTTATCAATAAATTAATTGCTGCGAGATTGTTTGACATTTATAATACCGAAAATAGACACAATGCACGAGTTGATGTTAAGAGGCAATTATTGTTTTACCATATGTTAGAGGTTTGTCTAAAAGAATTCAAAGAAATATAAAATTCAAATTTTCTTCAAAAATAACAATAATTTAAGTAAGTTATTTAAGAATTGCAAAGATAAGAATGATCTTTGATTAAAATCTGGAGTTGTTTACAAAATTAATTTTATTGATTGTAATAAATACTACATTGGAAAAACAGGTAGATATTTGAAAAAGAGAATTTATGAACATAAATATAGTTGACTTAGTTCACATATTATTTCCGGTTTAAAAGAGCATTGTTAAAGTTTTTACATTCTTTTGATTTTGTGAATGTGAATATTTTAGAGCATGGTATTACTAATAAGTTTAAAAGGGAGAGTCTTGAAAATAATCACATTTCCAAGAATCAAAGTAATGTGAATTTAATGTTAGAGTCTAGTAAATTAGATATCATTTATGATTCCTTATTAAATTGATTGATTTTGAACATTTTGTGTGGAGGGGGATTTATATTTAATTTACTGAATTTGGTAGTGGGGATGGGTTGTATATTGATTAGAATATAAAGTTTTAGTTTAGTCCCTGATGAGGAGCCATAGCGAGCTTAAAACATTGGACTATCACAGTAAGTCTTCAATTAAGTAAGGGTGGTAGGGACCATCAGATTGGACTTTATTTTTTCAGCTAATATTTTTATTTTCAGATTAGTCTAGAGAGTGGTTTTACACAAGGACAGTCCAACTGTCATCATAATTTTTAATTTTTATTTTTTATTTTTTGTATATTGATATATTAATATTAATATAAATATACATTCATCTTATTATTATTATTTTCGATTTATTATTTGGACTGTAAGAGAATGAAAACATTTATTGATTCGGACAAATGTTTTTATTTTTAAATTGGTAGTACTGCCACACTTATTTGTGCCAAATTTCACGCAATTATCTTTATTTATCAGATAGTTACGCTTGTGTTTTGTGAAAAAGGAGAAGTTGTCTCTTCGGTTTTCATAATGTTTGAAATTATTCAACAAAGAAGTAGCATTAAATTTTGTGCGCGAAATGAAATATCGGCCGCCGAAACGTTCAGAATGTTGCAAAACGCCTTTGGTGACAAGTCAATATCAACAGAAAGTGTTTTTGATTGACACAAATTGTTCAAAGAAGATTAAGAATACGTTGAAGATGAACGACATCAAAGACGGCCTAGAACATCTACTGATCGGCTATACATCAATAAAATAAAATAAAATAAATTCTGCAAAATCATCGATTGGCTACTCTCTCGTAGCCTTGCTGGTATTGGTTGGAATTTCAAACCGGTTAGTCAACACCATTTTGAAAGACAATTTGTGCCTGAAAAGAGTGAAATCTCGATTGTTGCCAAAAATACTCAATTGTTTGGAAAAACAGCGTCGCATAGACGTCTGTGAAATTATGCTTTCGGACTATCAGGACAAGATCGAACGTATAATAACTGGAGATGAGATTTGAGTCTATGATTACGATCCAGAAACAACCGATCAATCGAGGGAATACCGTGTCAAAGGAGAGCGGAAACCGAAAAAATTACGCTAAAGTCGCTCAAAAATCAATGTTATACTCATTGTTATCTTCTATTATCGTGGTGTAGTGCATGCCAGTCAAACGGTTAACAAAGTATATTATTTGAGTGTTATGCATCGTTTGCGTGAAGCTATTCGTCTCAAAATTCCATAAAGGCAACTCTTGGTTTTTGCATCACGGTAATGCACCAGCTGACACTGCATTTATTTTACGTGATCATTTTTCAAAAAGTTCAACCAATATCATTCCGCAGCTACCATACTTGCCTGATTTAGCATCATGTGACTTGTAATTGTTGAGCAAACTCAAAAGACCATTTCGGGGACACGGTTTTGATTTTATTGGAAGAAATAAAAGCCGAATCGCAGAAGGAACTGATGGACATTTCGGAATACGAATATAAAAAATGTTTTGAAAATTGTAACATTGTCATAGTTGCATTGCATGCGGGTGCATTATTTTGAGGTGGATTGGTTAGATTTAGAAGAATAAAAAAAGATTTAAAAATTTATAAATAACATTTTACTCATATTTGTACACAGTAGTACACGGAAACTTTGACGTTGGAATTCCTTTACGTATTGTTTTTAGATTCACTGAAGATTACACAAAAATTGTAATTAATATGAAACATAAATTATTCTGATAATATTAAGATTGGACCTGAATGATATAATCCAAGAAGTTATTACCGTAGATAAGAATTCTACAGATGAAGTATATAACATAAAAATAAAAAAGATGAATAAAAAATCTAACTGATAAACTTCATTGGCAAAGATAATCCCATCTCAATGTACATGGGAATTATTTGAATATTCTGTTCAATGAATTAGATTTAGAAGAAGAAATAAAGATTTCAAAAGTTATAAATAAAGTCTTACTCATATTTTTACATAGCTGTACATAAGTTAACGTCATTCCTAGGTCATGATATATGAACATAGAAAAAACGCCAACTTTATGTAAAATGCAGTAGGAATATCTAGAATAATGACGTAATTCTTATAAAAACATTTAGTATGACATTCATTCAAATAACGTCGTTTTGCCTGAAAATTTCAGTAACCAATCAAGGCAAATGAATTGCTTCCATTATACAAAAAATCATATAATTTATAATGATTTCATCGTATGATTTATGACAAACCTAATAGCATGCTAAGTCGTCGACTAAAAATTCGAAAAATAAATTAATTGAATACAATTCGAATAATATTCGTGCTTCAGTGCTTTATACTATCCTATTAATTAAAGTATTCTAGTGGGATCTGTGTAGATCCTCGATGCTATAGCAGCGGTAGTGACGTTACAGCTAATAGTACATTAATCGAAGTACTAGTTAGCCACTATCCAGCAACTTTGGTCGCTGAGTTTCGACAACGACATCCGACCTAGGGTTAGTAAAGTATAGAGGCTGTATAGATCATTCTTCCTTTATGTCTGGAATTTCGTACATGCCATATCGGCTGAAGTTTCCCCAAGTATCTGCAGGCACCTTTTTATTGCGACAGGATTCAGCTGTCTCTATGATTCAACAAAGTAGCCTATTACCATCAGAATGCAGCCGTTGCATACAGGATCGTCAATTCATGTTTGTTCTTATAAAGTTCCTGTTACTTCACCACTTCATCGTTGCTCTCTACTCCATTCATTTATCAGTAAAAGTAAATTTTTGAGGTCCGTGCTGAAAAACAGCTTCATGTGATTACTCCGTATCATTGGCAGAAAAAGTTTACCATCGTCTCGCATCCCTTTGGCATTTTCCGAGATCCAAGATCAAAAGAATCTAACTATCTACCTATATAGTTCTTATATATGCGAGGCTATGCGCAGACTTTATAATTGCATTATTTCTCGCAATCTGTCTATTAGTCTCTTTATCAATTTTGTCTCTATTTCTCTATCCCGTTTGCTTGTTTTCCCTAATTATTTCTGGCCTCTCCCAGAATTCGTTGAGTACTTATAGTAGATATATATATATATATATATATATACATAAGTCTACAATTCTTATTTGTAGACTGTTTCTACCGCCTGTGTACCTCCGGAAGTTTTTGCTACAGCTGTCGGCACGTACTTAATTGCAAGTGCAATCATTTTTTCCAGCATCAATCTGACATAAATGTTAAAATTTAACACGGAAAAGCGACAGTTTCAAGCAGAGCGAATTATTAATCGGGAGCCCCTATGCCAAAATCAATTAAATTAGGTTCCTGGCACCAATCTCTACACCAATCGAGTGTAAAAATTATTTCCTCAATACTTCACTGTTACCCGTGAATATGTGCTGAATGAAGTCTACACTCGCCAATATCTAATTGACATTAGATTGATCAAAATATGTCAGCTTACCTGTCACTGCACAATTCCAATTATTCTGACATTCATCAAGATATATTTCTGATATTTTTTATGCGCCACGACATTGATGTTCATGTGTTGCTGCGTTCTTTCAAACTGCATATTTCTGCTCATCGCCCGCACTCTAGCATAATGGGGAGTTTTGACGTTATTACTACTAGGGTCGGCTTGAGGAATCCTTTACGAATCGGTAATTCTAATGAGAACGTGTCATTAAGTACCTGAGAATTTTCGTCCTTCTGACATCCTGCCAGTGCGTAGAGAGGAGCAGATGTGAACATTCCTGTATAAATAGTACTAAGCGCCATAAATTTAAGGCCTCATTCGTATCTGGTTAACTGTCCATCACGTTGAAGTGTTCTCAACAATTGCATGTTATTTCATTTACATTGCCTCCTATATTGAGAATTGTCCCTAAGTGGAGTCCGAGGTATTTCACTTTTTTAAGTGTGTGTGTGTGTGTGTGTGTGTGTGTGTGTGTGTGTGTGTGTGTGTGTGTGTGTGTGTGTGTGTATGTGTGTGTGTTTGTGTGTGTGTTTGTGTGTGTAAATATATTTTAATGAGACGGGGACTTTTGGATGGTCTCACACGATTAACATTTCATATTTTGAGGCGCGAGTGACACCAGTTTTCTACTTCGTCTATATAATTCTGAGCTATTCTTTCGATGTCTCTTTACGAGTGTCCATCAACTAAACGTGCAAGATCATTAACACAACGAACGCACTCACACTCAAGTATTGCGAGCGTCTACAGTAGAGATTTAAGGAGAAAGGTCCACAAAGCTGAACCAAGACCGGATCTTTGTCGACATCCTTTATTGATCGCTAGCTGTTATTCGTCAAAGCCATCTCGTATTAGTACTTAACGATCCTTTAGGCAATTTATCATGAACTTGGAGAGATCTCTGGGCCTCCTTTCTATATAGCGCTGACATTTAGTGGACATTCGACGTCATCAACTGCCCACTTAACGTCCAGGAAAATTAATATAACATATTTCTTGAATAACTCACTCACTATCCTGTGCAATTGAATCATGGCCTTGTCTGAAGAGCGCTCTTTTCTAAATCCAGATTATCTAATGGATAACTTTGACGCAATTATTAAATTTAGTTTATTCAGTTTTAGAGCGCTTCGGATTCCCCAATATAATAAATAGACATATAGGCATGTAGAACGCAGGCTCCTTTGGTACCTTGTCTATCGCCTTTATAATGGTGACTACTTCGCCAAACTTTTTGGAAAAAACCGCGTATTTGAAGCATGAGTTTTAGATGTTCATTAGATCCTGTCTAATGATCAACAGTACAACATAAGAATGATGTCTAAGTCGAAGCTGTCCGGCCCAGGGCCAACTCAGTGATATTAAATTTCAAAATCGACTGCCTCTTGGTAAAACGGTGAATGAAAGTATTGCATCCTGCAAGAAAGCCACTTCACATACACACATCTGCATTGGCATTTACCAATAAAATTGAGTTAACATGCGTCGCGATCATCGGCCTCTTTACTTCAAAATGCTCCTTGACGCTAACTGAGGATCGCATTATTCCAAGTCTGCATCTGTGGTAGTTACAGCATGTAAATTACGTTCCTAGGATTCACTAAAACCACTTTTAGAGGTGGGCTGATTATCACATTGCTTGCTCGGCTTCGTGTAGTTTCCTGCATTAAGAGAACCTGTATTTTTTTCTATTTGACATGACCACTGTCCGGTAGGGTTACAGTGGTTCGGAATCCACTATAAACGGCAGGTTTGCAAAAGTAGCAATAATATACAGATCTGTAACTAAAAGAAAATATGAAAAGTTTTGGAGCGAAACCGGCCGATAAAGTGAAAGCTAGGCACGGCCGGGGATATTTATGTGTAACAAAGCATAACTGAGTAACCTTCGTTTTTTTTTGTCCGATAGGGCTGTAAAATTCCAGCTCGACGGTTGACTTATAGAGTAGTTGCTTCAATTGTCCCAGAAAGCCAAGACTTCAACCCATTAAAGTAGAACATTCCATTGATTTGACTGTCGGTATTCATTTAACAACAGTAACTAATTTGCGAGAATTAGAAAGTGAATGCTAATTTCCCACTTCCAGCATCTGTAATTTCGGTGTGCACTAAGCCTATTAGCTCAAAATCCTGTTAGGTAGCCGTTATCCTTCCCTTGCTTCATACTCAAAATCAACAATAATTGCATCTAGAGACAGAGAAATACTATAATTGCTTATAAGTGGTTTATTAAGCGACATAATGCAAAATTTCAAGGCGACTAATATGTCATAGCTGTATAAGAATAGGTTATACTAGACACAAATATCTTGAGTACGATCCTTGAAACTCTTTTTGCCAAGACTACAGCTATGTAAACTATAAAATAGCTAATAGTAGCGTAAGGGAAACACACATGTTTTAAAAAGGGAACAATTAAGCCGTTAATCCATAAACCAACAGATTCGTTACAAAATGAAATTTGGGGTTAATTAGAAAATCGACAAAGGCCAAAGCAGTTCTGCTGGTCGCGTCGTGTTTCTGCGTCGCGTCGATCTTGCGCTCGATTTTGCGCGAGACATCGATACTTTATTGTCTCTAATTGTAATCGTCGAAAACGACGGTTACACCCTTCCTCTCCTAGAACAAAATGGGTGAGAAACCACTGAGCCTTAACTTGCTTCATCTGTGTTAGGCCTTCGCGGTACGTGGACAAAAGGAGAACCAAAGAGTGGAAAGACTTTACTCGCGTATCGCCAGTTTGGAATTCAGTCTATCTCACTAGAATGTCAAGAAAACGCGATTTAGTCGAAAATCGAGTCGAAAAATTATTAAAGCTATTTGCTACTTACTTAATTAGAAAAGAACGTATACATCTAAAGTTAACTAGCTCTGTCCCATTCCGATTTTATATAGTTTACCTAGATTATGAAAGTAATAGTTAGTTTTTAAATCTAATTAATATTCTGATCGTACGCACTATAATTTACAATTACAATATTTTTGTTTTTAAAAATCCTATGTTATATTACTCCTATTTTAAATTAAGCAAAGAAAAATGTTATATGAAAAATATAATAATATAAATAACTTAATAATACTAACTTAATATTATGTTCTATAATATGATTTTAGTCTCTATTGCGTTTTGTGAACTTAAATTTAATCTTCTATCATGTTTCGTCCGTCTTCTTCACTCTGTGAGTTTCATGTCATCGTTGGCTTTTCATTGCCGCCAGCCTTTTACCGGCTTCGCTGGAAATGAGTGTATATTTTTATCCCTTGCTTGCGGTAGGGATCGGTTGGGAGGTATTTTCTTTCTCCTGCGTGTCCGATGAGAAATTGCTTCTATACAAGAGGGATAAAACCAAAGTACGTTTGTCGATAGGTATTACAATCTTCCGTCCTTTCTCGTCGGTGGCTATCTCTTGGGTTGAATTGCATTGACTTCAATGAGATCACATTGAGTGATTGGCTTTTCAACATGGCGTATGGTTATATATATCATATTGGCCATCTGTATCTGCTGTTCTGATGGCCCTGTTCCGGCCAGATACTTAATTGCAGGTAGCATGTACGCGGATACGAACTTCTCTGGGTCTGCGAAATGAGTCACTCTCCATGAGCGGGCGTAGTCCTCGGTCTCTTGCTACTCGTATGATCATTATCGTTTGCACATGTGGGGAAAGTTGGTAGGTCGTTAGGAGCCTTGTAACGTTTCATATCAGAGATATGTACTTTTCTTGTCTTCCTGCCGATTACATCTTCCAGCTCATAGACAACTGGAGGACTTGATGGTTCGGTTGACTCTCCACTGAGTTTTTTAATGTCTTTAATATCTTTTTCTATACCATGCAGGTAGAGAAAAAGATATTAAAGAATACTATTATTATAGAATACTATAATCTGCAAGTACATAAACAATAGGGGTCATGGTTTTCGGATAACAACTAGGTAATAAACGGTATTATTCGGAGAAATTTTTATTTTGTTATTGTACTTAATGTTATAAAATTTAGAGGCAAATCATAGTGCATCAAATTGAAGAAAGAGTTAAAATTGCATTCCGGGAATTTGTGAAGCTTTCTATTTTTAGCTCCTTTAATTATGTCCTTTCTTTTCACATATTTTACGCGATAGGATTAATTCTAGAAAACGTTATATATTTTAAACTAATCGTTTGTTTTTCTCTTGAGCTGTCATGCAGCATCGGCAATCTATGTGTTCATAAACGAGAATCCCATCGAGCCTCACGTAGTTGGGCGCCTTTTTATAATCTCGTTTTTACGAGGTTATCTTTCCTATATCGAGACTGGTGGTATTGTCGCGACGCTTTCGCGGATGCTCTCAGTGTAGCTAGATAGAAAGAAAAATACTAAGGAGGAAAAGGGAATGAAGCGTACGCATATAGCATTTACTATGCATTTCTGATACTTACTATACTCGCATACGATTTACATAGATAAATAGATATAGTGGCGATTCGCGATACTTATTCCTCGGCATAGTGGCTCTGCTAAACTTACCTTTAATGCGTCTGCCGTAATATGCGACTCGAATCCCGAGCGAGTAATATATCGAAAAACGCATAATACACATTAGTGTGCTTCGTAGAGAACGGGCGCGGTCATTTTGCGCGACGGTAGGTGCGGTGGAAAAGCAAGGAGGAAGACCCGACATATAGTAGGGGACCGCAAGAGCGAGGTATTGGTAATATGGAAAAATACTCTAGCAGTACTTGCCGTCGATAAATCCTGCTGTCGTCCTCTGGAACGCGCTCGACACTGCCATATATTCTCGTCTCTTTTTCATGTAAGAATTAAGTCGAAATAGACTAAGTATACGAATTGCACGATAAACAATGTGATTGATGAAAATTATAAATGACAAGCCATATTCAGTAATCAATTTTGTATTAAAGGCATGTAATGTTTTGACACGTCATATTAATTTGCCAGAACAAGTTCACTATTACGATGCTCCATTTTTCACTGTAACACCGTAACATTGACGGTGTTTTTGAATTGTGCATAATAATTGCCTACATCCAAATTACAACATGTCATATCAGCGCGTCATACAATTATTGGCGCAAAAACTTTAAATTTAACTGCGTTTCTGGAGTTCGCTTCAAATTGATAAGATGTAATAAAATTAGATGAAGATGGCGCTATATTATGCAATGCTAGTTAAGCAGGTAATTTCCATTCTTATCGATTTTTTTCTATACACTACGAGATTATCATTTGGAATACATGATTCACTTGTTGTATAAGTGTACAATGTGAAATGTACGTAATTTATACTATAATATAAATTGCCTGGCATATCAGATATGATCGGCTAAATCGAATATCCTTTTATTTAAGAATAATTTGCGTAAGAAGTAGCGTGATGCCGACAGTCTCACCTTTTACATTTACGAGATACTATAGCTCTATACATTTCAGAAAAGTAATCTAACTCGCCAGTAACAATGTATGCAGTTTTTATAATCAGGTCAGAGGTTCTATATTAGGTCTATACACAAGCTTGCCTAAGATTCTATGAAGCATTCTAGGCCAATACTAGTTTTTAACTATATGCATTAAAGTGTTAGCGACAACGAAATGCTCGGTTGTGGGTTGAGACAAACTTTTTTAAAAACTTTTAACTTCTATCTCACGTTTTGGTGTAAAGATCTTATATTTTAAAATCTGACTTAATGTGAAACCCGAAGGGGCTAGAGGGCCTGATGGACTTTTTACATTATTTATTCATTTAAGGAAATGATTTGCAATTGCATCGATAAAATATTATCTTCTAAGATAATATCCAAATATTTATACTCTCTATTTGTATGCGATATAGTCAAAATTTACGGAGGAATATTTTTTCTTGAGAGAAAGCACGCCCGCAATTTGCAAGATAAACCAAATCTTCAAGTTTACAGACAACGAATGTGATGCATTTGTATAAAGCTGTTTCATTGAATCTTATATAATCTATTGACTATCATCCTAGATCAACTTTAAGAGTGAGTTGAATTAAGGATGCACTGATATTCAAGATTAGAAGATATTAGTTTTTCAAAAATTAATTTGGTAATAACAGGAAGTGATTATTACCACATGAAAACCATTACTCTTGATCCGATTTTCGTAGACACATAAAAGGTTTTAAATTTTTATTTCAGTTACAAGGTCATAGTGAGTGAACTTAGCGTCACTCTTATAGCAGTGATCCTGTTAAAATAGAACATTGTCAGAACTGATTTTTGGAGACTATGAAGCATAACTTCTGGAGTGAACTAAGCAACATGGAACTTTTATGTTAGTAGGAAGAGGGGCAAAACGGTATGTTTTTGTATTTTTTAAATAGATACTTTGCGAGTTTATTAGATCCTTCCTATTACCAGGTAGCATGTGAGTAGTTGTATGGGTTTTCCTTTTTACTCTTCATCTCAGTGGTGGGTAGCTCACAGAACTGCGTAATGTATTTATCCTATGATGTATGCACGGGTATATTTCCAGTCTAACTATTCAATTCCTCTTCTATCTTCGAAGTTTATCCTAATCTTTGGAGGAATATTAATATTATCTGATTAAAATAATTGAAGCTGTATTCCTGTCCATCTGACTAAAAAATTATTAACGAATAATGAGACAGTTTAATCTGGTGATTTCTCCTTCATATTGTAGAAAAGATGGCTCATCTTTGAAAAGTTTATCCAGGGAATCCTCTTATCCTCTTATCAAAACACCATATATGAGGCATAATATATTGGATAAAAATTGATATTGGAAGACGATCTTTACAAATTTAAGGTACTTATTCATGGAATCTATATCTTCTTTTCTTAAACAGCTCCGAATTCTGTATTTTCTTGGTAGATGTAGTCTATCATAGATGCTGCTGTGATCAAATTGATGAGCTTGATGAGGTGAATGTCGACTTTAAATATTACGAGTATTTCCACTCGGTAAATTTTTTTTCCAGAAGTTGGCAGTACTGCTAGTGATATCTGTGAAAATTCTTGCAAGTGAAATTATTCATTAGTATTTGAGTGATGCTTAGTTTTCATAGATGCTAAGGTGAATACGGCGATTTTTACTGTGTCTGAATTTATTGAACAAAGAAGTTCTATTAAATTTTGTTTCCGAAATTAACTTTGATCATCAAAACATTGAAGATGCTCTGAAAAGCTAATGGTAATTAAACTGTGTATTCAAAGAATATTTACAAGTGCTACAAAGAATTCAAAGGCAGCCGCAAGTATGTTAATACGAATGTGGAATGTGGAATGTGGTCGTATCGGCTAAAAACATTGACTCATGGTCATTATGTTAAGCAGGTCAGTGAACTTGTACTCTATTTTGTTAGAATTTCATTAAGATCAGCTCAAACTATTGTGCTTGATCTTTTAGATTTCAGACGAATCCAGTCCCAACTTTTTTTGAGAAAATAGTGTCGCGTTTAAATCTGCGAAGAGATGATTTTTGACTTATCAGCCAGTCTTAAAACGCATCATAACATAAGATGAGACTCGCATGAGCGCGAATGTCGAACCAAAGGTGAGGCAAGACCAACTGTTAATAAGATGTGTTATCTAAGTATTATGCGTTGCTTACATGAAGCTATTTGCAAAAAAGCCGTAGCTCTGGCAAAACGAATTTTGGATTTTACACGATGATAATGCGTCATGTCTTAGGGCACTAGTCGTTCGCGAGCATTTCTCTAAAAATTCAACGCATATAGTTAGACAACCTACTAATTCATTTAATCTGTGTGGGTATGACTTTTGGCTATCCAATAATATCAAGAGATCACTCCAAGGACAGCGTTTCAACTCGATTGAGGGGATAAAAGCCGAATCGTTACATGCTTTGGAGGCCATTTCGAAAAAAGAATTTAGCACCAAGCGCTTTGATGAATTAAAAATTCGTTCACATAAATGTGTTGCAGGAGATGGGAATTATTTTGAAGGGGATAAAATTGATTTAGAAAAATAAATAAAAATTTTAAAAAAATAAGGAAATTCACCTTCCAACATTGAGAGAAAAACTTCTCGAACTTGACTAAATTTTAGTGCAATAGATCTTATTTCATTCCATTTCCATTTAATAAAATAAATCGAGTTTCTTTATTTATCTTCTTATTTTATCTGATTGACTAATGGTGAACTGATGTACGAATGTATTCTTATTTGAGATAGTTAGATTTTACTTATATTTTGCTGTAACTTTTATGTTTAAATTATGATATTACTTTATTATCTGATACATTATTATCTACAATCAGAAATGAAAAGATATTGCTAGAGCCCATGGAAACGAAAGTTTTTCAAAATGCCGCTGTTGCTTGCTGCGGTTGTTGAATTAAATATTTTGTGTAATTTAGTGTAAATGTATATAATGAAAAAAGATGTAAATATCACAAATAATAAAGAAAAGAGGGTTGAGAAACTTATTGAAATGAAAATACTAGTTTATTTATTTAAAAAAAAATTACAAGACTTTACTCGACGACATACAAAAGCTTTCCGTTCGAGCTATGGATCAACACTACCTGATCGTGTTTAAGACTCTTCTTGTTTTACTTTTCATTTTAAGAATAGCTTATAACGAAATAAAGTTAATAAAAAACACAACGAATTAAGAGACAAGCTATTTTAACATAAAAACTCCACAACGTTTATTGTAAAAAATAGTATGAAATTATCTTACACAAATATAGAGTATACAAGCAATATTGAAAGCTAATACACAAGACTCTATGTCACTCTCTCGACAATGATCACTGGATACTCGTTTTCAAAAAATGCCTCAGCAAGCGTTGAAGGTCCTGCAATACAATGTGCTCCTCTCCCTCGACCCTTTCCGTTTCTACCTACTAGCAGGTAAAGACACATCGTTGCCGTCAATATTGACGTTAATTATTTATCATTGCGCAACCCCACGGGCAGACTCGCCTGTTGGGCCTTGGAATTGCAGGGATATGACTACGAAGTTATCCATCGGAAACGTACCTTGAATTGCGTACCAGACGCCCTCTCTCGTTTGTAGGAAGACGAGCCGACCTGCGAAGTAGCCTCCCTCGTCGTCACCGATGTGCAAGATCCCTGGTATTTGCGCCTTCGTAAGAAAGTGGTGAACAATCCGACAGACTTCCCATGGTGGAAAGTCGTTGGGCAGCGACTATACTACTACCGTTCCGATCCTGCCGTCGAAGATTTAGTAGATGACCAGGATGCGTGCAAGTTAGTCGTGCCTAAAGAAGATCGTCGTACCGTTCTTCATGAATGTCATGAGGAGCCCACAGCTGGTCATTTCGGACGCCATAAAACGTATGACCGTATTGCACGATCATACTATTGGCCATTAATGCACAAAGATGTGACACAATTTGTCCGTGACTGCACTGTGTGCCAACAATGTAAGGTACAGCAGGCTGCACCAGCTGGCCTGATGGGCCATCGAACGGTCACCCACCCTTGGGAAATAGTAGCTGGAGATGTGATGGGTCCATTTCCACGATCTACCCGGGGATACGAGTATTTGCTCGTCTTCATGGATCTTTTCACTCGCTGGGTAGAGTGTATCCCCATCCGAAAGGCGAATGCGCAAACGATACGCCGCGAGTTAAAAGATCGCGTATTTTTACGCTTTGGTACGCCCGAAGTATTCCTATCGGACAATGGCACCGAATTTCGTAATAAAATCATTGAGAAATTCCTTGTGGAGCGTGGGGTGGAGCATTCCACGATACCTCCTTATCACGCTCAAGCCAATCTGGTAGAGAGGGTCAATAGGACTCTGAAGACCGCGATAATCGCCTTCATTGAGGAGTCTCACAGTACTTGGGATGCGCACATCACCGAGCTGATGTTCGCGTACAATACATCCGTACAAGACTCCATTGGCGTAAGTCCGGCCTTCCATAGCACGGGTCGTCACCCCTCAGCCTCTGGCACACACTGTCGCCAGGAGGAGCAGCGCGCACAGATTGCGCAAGAAGAGGCTGCTCTACAACATTGGAAAGAGCACATGGAATAATTATCTGATCTGCATCTAAAGGCAGCGGAAAACTCGCAGAAAACGCAGGCAAAGCAAGCTCGCTATTAAAATGCGAGACGTCGCAACGTGTATTGCGCGATTGGCGATCGCGTATGGCGGCGTAATCGCATCCTCTCGTCAGGCATACAGGGCGTCAGCGCCAAGCTGGCCCCGAAATTCGACGGGCCCTTTGCTATCATGGAGAAACTCGGCACGAATGTTTATCGACTGATCGACTCTACGGGAAGAGATGCTGGTAAGCATCACGTCGTCGACCTGAAGCCTTACCATCGAGATCACGACCCCGAAGATGATAGCAGTTCCGACACGGAAGAGCCTTCGGGCGAAGAGCGTGACTGCGATGCGTCGAATTGTAATGTCGAGGCGAGCGAGCGAACCCGCATTGTAACACCACTGGTGAGCGTACGGCGCCCCGACGACGCGCCTCACTGTAATTCCGATACAAGCGTGCGAAGCGATACTCCCGTGGGCTATGCCACGCGATCTAACACCGATATCGCACCGCGTAGATTAGGGAGGCCGCGTAGGACGCGAATCGTAACCCGTCGAAGAACCCAAGCGCGAGCCCCTGCGGAGCCCAATAACAGCGAAGCCGCCTGTCATAACGACACGCGCCTGGTGAGGCGAAAAGTAGGTCGTCCCAGGAAGAGCGGACGCTCAACCCCGCCGCGGGACCAATCCCCCCGCCAAACTCGGGCCCAAGCCCGCGCTCATCAACGGGCCGATTAACTTCCGAACTCGTCGACGGTATGCCGGCGAATCCGGCCCTCCAAAAACAACTGCGTCTAGGGAAGGGAGTTCTTTACCCGTCCTTCCTCATTCCGGTGATCCCCAGCCGTACACCGCAGCCACCCCAGTTCCTCATCCTGACACGATGGTCGATCCGAGAGAGAGATGTTGGGTCGAGCTGTCACGCTTCGATTACCAGCGTCTGGAGGGGGGGGGCGTGGAACGGGGAACGCAAACCCTGCGTGCGCTTGCTTTCCCCGTCCCGTTGCTCTCTCTCTCTCTCTCTAGCCGTAGACTGTAAATATGTATTTGTATATTTGCATGTATAGATGTTTATCTGTTACAGGCCGACGCACAACTACACCGGCGGAGAGGTAAGTGAGAGAGAGAGCGGGGAGTGAGGAGAGACCGCCACGTGCGCGAAGAATCAGACAGAGAGAAAGCCACGAGCTTTTGACACGCGTCATAACCGGCCTTCGCTCCACGTACGTTGTTTTTTGCTGTTAAGGTGTCGTGTTTGGTCGTGTACGGGAACACGCCTCGTGCTCCACGTGTTTCCCCTCACCACGTACCTCTTTTTCGGGGAGTTTACCCGATCGGACGCGTATTTTGTGCCACGGTATTGTGGGTGTGTGCAGTGCACACGCGCCTAGGACGAGTCCGAGCGAACGGACTGTCGTCCGACCCCGTCTCTGGGGAATAACGACCCCATCCCGGGGTTTCTGGACGGCGACGGCACCGCCGCTCCCGGTGAAGAAAGGTGCTGCTGCCGGACGAGGACGCGCTGCGGGATCATCGAGCTCCGACTCGCTGTAAGTGGCAGCCCCTTTTCTCTCTCTCTCTCTCTCTCTCTTTCTTCCCTAGCTCCGCGCGCGACGTCGCCTCGGCGACCCTCGGTCTGCGTTCGACGCGCCTTCGCGCACACGTCGTGTAAACCCGTGAGACATTAAAGCCCATTTAATTTTACCTTTTGTCTTCTTATTCCGTGCAAATCCTGCATGCGAGCCTTCGCCCTTCGCGAACCGCCCCTCTCCTTTGCCGAATTCTTTCGAGGCTAAGCCCAGCCGGGCACACCTTTTGCAACGGCCGTGCCCGCCGTCCTCGTGTTCGAGGCGGACACGCGCACCGTTACAATATATATATATATATATATATATATATCATCAAGATTTTTAATATATACCAACTTTTAACATATATTTCGCTATATTGTTTTTTATAAAATAATTTATTATTAGTAGATAAATGAAATTTCTTAAATTCTTGTATTTTACTATTTTCTTGTTGATGTAATCTATCACTTCTAAGAGCTCAATGAGTAATATTTACGTGTGATTGTGAAATACTAACTAATTAGAAAAAATATCATGTTTATAAATACAGTTCATTATGGAGGAAAGCTTTTAAATTATTAGGATTTCCAATATACCATATTTTAAACTGTCAACATCAAATATTAATCTCCCATATAGTAAATTAATTCAAATTATTTTTTAATACCTAAAATAACAAAAATAACTGCGCTTATTCGTGCGCTTGATCCCGCATATATACACACGCACACAAATATTGCGTCCCGAATATTGCCAGATTTACTTTATTTTCTTGTGTTTCCTACTCTTCCCCACTCCTTTATGATATTGCAGCTGCTACTGCCACACCAGCTATTACACTACTGTTGCCCGCCCGTTCCCCCTCTTGCACCATCCTGAATACTCATCGCTACTCGCACGGCATGCACACGTATATATTTTTCTATTCGGAACTTGTTCAGCAGTTTCCTACCCTTACCAATCCTAAACGTACCTTGTTCGCGATTCTGCCACAAAAAAAATTTCTAGTGGCGCTGCGATGGATCCATATCCGCGTATGTCCCTGGCAATCTCTGCTGTAATATTGATAAAACTGACGTACTGCGCCTGTTGTTTAGCCGGTTTGATCATGTATGCTTCTCCCACAGCCTCCAGATGTTGAAATTAGATCGCCGAGTTCGAGACTGCGTAGATAACTTTTGTGTCACTTGTTGCATCTGTCGCGTCTATTTCGTCTGTTCTGTCTGTTTTTTGTTTTCTTTGATTTAGAGATTTAAGTCACGCTGTATTATATTTCAGCTAACCGTTGTTCCACAGCAAACTTTTCGGGGTTGGCATCAGATTCTCACTCATTCATTTTTGTTCAATTTCCTACTGCCATTCGCTTCAGTTCGAATAGTTCTCTTTATCGAAGTAATCCATTTTGAATTTTCTGTATGCCAGTATTTTGAATCATTTTAAACAGGATTCTTCTTAGTTTTAAAAATATATCTTGAGATGTAGTCTCAGGAATTTTTCTTGTTTTATTGACGAACGTTTTATTATGCCTTATACTTTAGCTTTTAGCTGCTATTTATAGCGTTATCAGATACACCAGCCAAATGACCTAGTGGCGTGATCTGAGAGTTGATTATCTCTATTATTTCTATCTATTATGTCGGTCGCTATAAAAACAATTATATATTACGAATAGTATATGTAATGGTCATGGAATTCACCGGTCAGGGGTCATAGTTTAGCGTCTTAAATCCTCCTATTATTTAAGCCCTTTTACTACCGAGTGGCATAGGTGGTCCCCTCCGCTTATGACTTGCGCCAGGGTCCCACTTGTAAGCCATAAGACATTACTCTAAGAAGTGGGATTTGATCATTCTAGAGCTTATTCCCTCCAAGCGGGGAGAGCATGCTTAATAGGATTTCCTCTCAGCAGTCCACATCACCCAGCCATCTACCTCTGCATCCTTAAATTCTCACCGCAGATCAAACTTATCTGTTTCGCACATGATAGCTCTCCATTTGGGACCTATCAATCATTTATAACCTGCACGTAAGGTATCCGATACTTCATCCAGCTTCAGCGCAGGAGAGCTGGAGGGAGAGCTGCTTAATGCTAGCTTGATGGATCTGATTAGGATTCACGAATATTCAAACGGCCAGAAAGAGTGGCCAGTTAAGCGAAGAGGAGATTCTTGTCAAAGCTACTCAACTGGTGAAGGATTTACTTCTTACAATGAGCATCCAATCTAATATCAAGAATGATATGAAGAACTATTTATCCAAATTTGAAAACTTAATATTGAAGGTTTAATATTGAGGGCTTAATGATCTTCAGCGTTGATAGAAAAAATGAGGATAGTATCTTCACCTCACTCAGACCGATAGTAGTAGAGATAATTCCAAAGAAGCTGTGCCCAGTCCCCTAGACATACCATTTAACAGCAAAACTAAAGAAAACATGTACAAATCCATGTAGTTAACAAACAAAAGCCAAACCAAAAGGCAAGAAAATGAACAAAGTAATATGCGTGCAAGAGAACAAAAACGAAGAAGAAAGCCCTCAAGCCGGCTGAGGTCATCACCTAAATAGAGATTCTTGCGGATTTAGAAGATCGTTAAGCCCGAATATTCTGACTCGAATGTAAAATTGATTCCCTATGCTATAATCAACTAAGTCATCGATTGAATGGGCTTCTTCGTATTGTGAGTTATATTAATGTGGGAAGAAGTGACACAATGTTGCGGCATGCATTGCAGATATTGTGTTTCCTCATCGGCTCTGGTGCTTGTTTTATTTTTCGCGGAGCTCACTCGCTGAAAGCCAAATGATCTCGGTTCTGCAGATGAATATTAATCGTAGTGGGAAGACTGGTCACATGGGCTCCACTCTGCTACGAAACTGATTCTAGCATTATCATTATCAACGATAAGTATTGAAACAGTGGAGAACCGAGATGATATACTGGCGGTTTTGTAAACGCAGCCATGTGGATTGTCCATCCACAACTTAACAAAGTTAAAAACAAGATCATGAATGTTAATATCAGTATGTAAAATTCTGCACGTGTCATGGAAGGCCAGGTTTTATTGCTGAAAATTCGCAAAGGAATCGAAAATAGAATTTTGTGACAATGAAGAAAGAACAATTCATACAAGCCAATAAGTATGTACAACAGAAGCATGCTGCGATTATGAATGAGATATCGTTACCTCTTTCATGAGACATTCGATCAGGGGCCTGTCTTCGCAACCGACATTCGGCATATTTCACATAACGGAATCTTCCGAGTGTAGATCACCGAAAATACCTTCCTAATTGGATACGCAGATGATGTAACAATTATCATCATCATTAGAAATTAATAAAAAATATCGGGAGTCACAGGATCAGCGGAATCGGAAAGAGGAGGAGATCTCTTGTTCCAACCCACAATTATTACGGGCCAACTAAGGACCATTTCCAAAATAATTTTTTGCGTAGAATTCGAATCTAGTTTGGATTTTATCCATCACGTCTGATTTTTTTACATATTCTAGCCTAAAGTGACAAGAAGGTGGTTGTTATAAATATTTCAGATTCCATAACATCATGGAAAAATGTTTTTTTTTAACAAGGGGAAAATTATCGGATCGACCTACTCTTGCCCTTTAAAATCTATAAGATTTTAGATATTTTTTTTCGTCATCGAGACAACGTTGATTGAAATCATGTGTTTGAGCAATTTTGAAACAGTTAATTGCCCTCGCTAAAAATATCCTAGCCTGAGTCATGCAGCTATAAAAGAAGGTATATTTAAAGGCGATTAGATTGCGTTTTAAAAAAACAATTGATTGCGAAAAGGCAATGTTTTTTCAATGATTGTAAATCTCTAAAAAAACTGGAATAATTTGGTAAAAAGTTCTGAATGGCTTTTTGGGTAACAAAAAAGATTACAATTATCAAGATAAATGGAATGTTACCACGTTTCAAATATTACACTATTACAATAAACAATATAAATGGAGATCTAGTACAAAATCTCTCGAACCAAAGTAAAAGAGATTTCACAAAAGTCAAGAAGATTACATATCCTTTATAGTAGTCGTACTTTTAAAATTTTAGTGTTCCAGGGCAAAAAATATTGCTTAAGGGTCTGAGATTATAATCGTCCTAGGTTATAGGTGTCAAGAATTTAGGAAATTACGGAATAAGAGTCTGGAGTTATAGTCTTGCTTATACGAGTATTATAGTGTTGATTATTGCCGGTACATATAAAATCAGCTTTATTTGTCCAGCATCAAAACCATGCTTATCAATGTCATTGTATTTATTAAAAATTTGCGAGAAATTTTTTCACTTCAAAAAATTGGTGTTCTGAAATACTGTTTTTCTGGTATATGCCATTTGCAGTTGGCCTTGTTTTAGATTTTCTAGTTTTGTAACTTTCTGATTTAGTATCTTTAATTTTGAATGCACTGATTAAGAAACTCACCAATTAAGAAACACAAAATTTTTACATAACACAATAAAAAACATAATATTCAAGATTATTTTATAAATAATAATAATATACGAAGCTTACTTAACAATTATAAATATGAGCATCATGAATGTTAAATGTCAGGAATAGTATACAAATAAATTTTAAAGATTGTGACAAATATCATATAGGACAAACAAGTGCAGACAAACAAAGAATATATGAGCATTAATATAGTTTACGAAGTACGAATGGTATATCTGGGTTAAAGGAACATAGCTTAGACTTGTCACAAATATTTTATAACAAGGTATTAGTAATAGATATCAATATAATATTAAAAATAATGTTAATTTAATGGTAGACTCAAGTAAATTCGAAAAAACTTATACTTCTTTATTAATATAAAATTATATATTAAAATAATGTTTTAGATTTGAAATCAAGAGGGATGTAAAAATATCAAGCGATCTATAAATATTACAAATTAACTTAGGGATTGGTCCGGGTATACGAGGTCAAACAATTAAGTAATGCGATCGATTTTACTTCTCGGCATGTGGCAGCCATGGGAACCTGTAACTCCGCTATTGTAATAGTAGATCCCTATCTCTCCATTGAGGCCTTGACGACTCTTGTATGATCATTTCTTCAGCAACTGTTTAATGTTTTGTAACAACGCGCAAGTAATGCATGTAACGAAAAAGAAACAGAGACATTTAGAGCAACGGTGCTCGATAACATTTTGTGCGAAACATGGCAAAACCGCGACAGAAACTTATGAAAAAGTGCTTAAAGTGTATGGTAGTGACGCCCTGAGTCGTAATCAGATGCTGCGATGGCATGTCGATTTTGAAAAAGGCCGTGAGACAAGGCGCGGAGCGGAAGGCCAATTGCGAACCGACGCGAATGCGCAGATCAGCAAAAGGCCCACCCAATGAACATCGCTCAGGATTGTCTCGAGTTGGTTAAAAGTAATCCTACTCTTCTCGGTCGAGTTATTACTAGTGATGAAAGTTGTTTCTTATAATATGACCCCGAATATAAATGACAAAGCCAATAGTGGTTGTCGCCTGGAACGCCAAGGCTAAAGAAGACGAGAATGAGCAAGTCCAAAGTGAAACCCATCCTTCGACAGCAAAGGGGTGGTGCACAAAGAGTTTTTATCACCTGAATAAACGGTAAATCAAATATTCTACCGCAAAGTGCTCGAAAAATTACGAAAAAGGTGTTCAGAGTGCGTCCAGAGATCGTGAAGACTTGGATTCTGCATCACGATCACGCTCCCTGTCACAGTGCGTTCAGTGTCTCTCAGTTTTTGAGATCTAAAAGCATCGCAACGTTACCACAACCGCCCTATTCACCGGACATGTTACTCTGCGACTTTTTCCTATTCTCCCATTTAAAAGAATTCTTCAAAGTTCAACATTTTGTCTCCGTTGACGACATCCAAAAATATGTGACTAGAGTACTCGGAAAGGTCCCATAAGAATTTTTAAGGAAACTGGAAAACTCGCTAGAATAAGTCTATAGATCCGGGAGGGGAGTACTTTGAAAGGGATCGCAGTAATTTACCTTAATTTTTAAATATACTCGATTTGTTAATTTTGTTGCATTACTTAATTATCTGAACTTGTATAGTATATGATAGATTTTTCTTTTAGTCCAGTTTTTGAAGATTAATCAGAAGGGTTTGAAACGTTGGAAATTTTAGGTAAATTTCAATATAAGGTGGTGAGTGGAGTTAGATTATCCTTTACTCACATAGAATATAGATTTTTTTATTTTATTGTAGTTGAATTTTTATTTGTAGCAGTAATTGTCATTTCTGATTCTACGGTAGTAATTATAAAGAAGGACAATCTTACTCCAATTATACTAGCATATTATGTTATTGTAAGGCGACTGTAAATATAAGAAATTTATAAATTTAATATAGAGCAGTCGACATAACTACAATTTATAATTCCAAAAATCACACAATACAGCAGATGCTTAACAACTCCTTAGAATGTCATAGTTTATTGAGAAAGAAAGACTTAAAGTTATTGCTATCCTCGGCTGTTCTCAGCAAAATGACTGTCCTCGGTAAGATGAGTCTGTAAAGAACACCACTGTAAATATTTGTCTAGAATTTGAAGCTAAAAATAACTTAATCGATATCACTGCTTATTGCTTAATCAGATACGACTGCATTTTTGAGTATAATTCTGTGTGTGCGGATGTGATAAAGTTTATTTACATAGCAGATTTTTATTAATTTCAATATGCTCTATTGTTATTCCCCTCTTTTCTGGCAAGACGGCAACGAATAGGCTCGAAAAACCTTCTTTCATTTTCGACTTATGATAAAATTATATCTTTGAGCTACGTATCTTGTAATTCATTATCTTTATGTAGATTTGTACAATGTAGAAATTATATTTTGTTAGCGAGCCTGTTATACACATTAAAATTATAATCAATTTATAATTGCAGACATTCAGGAGAAATAACATTCTATAGCAATATCGACAGCATGCCAGATATACGACCACGGCGAAAGTCAGTACCATTAGTCTCCGAATTGGTAGGTATTTACTTTTCTTACACTTTTGTGCTTCCCTAATTGGTTGCCTAGATTGTATGCAATGCTCTAGATTTTATTAAAATGTAATATAATTATCATATACAATTTATTTGTATTGTTTTCAATAGAATATAATTTATCTCTTAACTTAGTATACACAGCATAATCGTAAAATTCAATAAAATTACCGTTTGATGGCGCTGGTCTCATAGAGCCCAGTAACATGATCGCTGATTTCCTTTAAACAGCTTATTGCAAAGTAATTATATTTTCCCTGGCAACTATTCGTCCTTTTATCATTCTATCTTTGTAAAAGAAAATTATAACACCTTCATTATCTGTCTATGAAATTAGCTATTGGGTGTACAAGTGAGTTTTCAACTTTTTTTTCCAAATGTGAGGTTTTATTATGAAAACATGATTATATATCATTTCAAAGTCCATATAACAAATATTCCACCACCGGAAGCTGTACTTTTTCCCATTTTTTATGTAATGCTCGCTTCAACGAAATAAGTCGGGTCCTATAAAAGATGGTTTAACCACTCGGAAACAGTTTATAGTATACGACAACATTTTGATCCTGCCATATTTAGAGCATGACCTTATTTACATGAATATTTTGTTTCGGAGTCGAATAGACGATCTCGCTGGCCTTTGTATATCATTCTCTGCCTTTAGAGTAATTATATTAAATTCATGTTTCATTATCACTGACAATGTGATGCAAAAGTGAGTTAATTTTGTACCGGTGCAGCAACATATTTATATGCAAAATTACCGTTCGACGTTCCTCGATTTCAATTCGACGTTTTAAATGAATCTCAATCAGGCTTGATGCCTGACGTCCAATGATGCGGTAAGTTCTTTATTAATTAAGTTAATCTAACACGGATCCTCATGCAGCAAAGTATATAATTTCTCCTCTTCAAAGCTTTTGGGTTTTCCGGAACGATCCTTGGCTTCAACTTCAAAATCACCACTTTTGAACCGTTAGAACCAATCGTGACACGTCAATTCAATTCGATTTCGTTCGATAAAATAAACGACAGCGAAAGAAATACGCAAATTATCATGCTGCGAAGTTGCTAACAGATTAGATAACCGATAACACTGATAACCTACAAATATAACATATGAGGACTTGAATTTCTGCCCGAGATCCACTGGTAATACTATCTTTTAACAAACGCCGCAATCTTACTTGTATACCCTATATATATATATATTGTGACGAGAGTCACAAGGCACCCGCGCCGACTTGTCCAGAGAAAAAAAGACGACGCGCGCCATCCCGCGAAGAGGAAAATCGTAAGACGCTCGCACGCGCCGTCGCGCCTTGTGCTCGACACTGTCCCTTTCCCCTTACCTCCCCGCTGAACGAGCCACGTATAGCCGTCTGCTGATGGGACGACGAAGAGGTCTTAAACTATGCTACGGCACGGACTGAATGCCGAGATGCACTCACGCAACAAAAACAATGATAAATAATAAAAGACGAAAATGAATAATGATAAAATGTTAATAAAGAGAATAATGATTAATTGAAGAGCAATAATGAATGAAAAGGACAAAGTGAATGTAAATATAACATAATAAGTAACAGATTTAAGTAAAGGTAAAATAAATAAGAGAGGGCAAAATATGAATAGTGATAATATATGAATAGTGATAATAATGAATGATGATAAGATAAAGAGAACAAATTGTAAATGATAAAGGACAAATATGAATAATGATAAAATAAAGAGACTAATGGTAAATTTAAGAAAAATATATAAATAATAAAGGATAAATATGAATAATATTAAAATAAAGAGAATAATGATAAATTTAAGAAAAATAATGAATGAAAAAGGACAAATATGAATGTAAAGATAACATAATAAATAAGAGATTGAAGTAAAGATAAATATAAATAGTAAAGGTAAGCATATGAATAGTGATAATAATGAATAGTAATCAAATAAAGATAAACTAGTGAATGAAAAAGCCAAAGTGAAATAAAGTTAAGATAATAAATAAGAGAGTGAAGTAAAGGTAAAAATATGAATAATGACAAATTTAAGATATAATAAGGAATGAGAAAGACAAAGTGAAGAAAAATAAATAATACAGTATAAGTGAAATAACAAAAACAAAAAAAAATTATAATAAATAATTCTAAAAGGATAAAGAATTCGGCAAACGAACGTTAAGGGAATTATGTGATTTAATAATCAATAAGAAATTAAAGAGACAGAAAAGAAGGCCAGTACAATTATCATCCAGTTAATGGTTAAAGAAGAGGATGCAACGGATGAAGAGATTTTAATTGTATAAATTTATGTATTAAATAATTGAAAAAAAATAGAATAAGGGTTAAATTAGTAATAGGATAGTATGTAAGACATTCTCTGATTTGTGAGTAAAGCGATTTAGTATGTAAGTTATTAGGTAAATTAAAGAAACTATGTACATAATAATTATGGAAGAAAATATATACAAGATTTACAAATTATAAAGAGTTTAGACATTTATTTTTTCTTTCAATTTATATTGTAGATATGTCTTATAAGTTATAGGAAAATTTAAGCATCCTACAAAGAATTTTTTAAAATGATATTAATAATTCTGTCTGAAAAATAATGAATTTGTACAGGCTAAATAATAAATGATGATTTGATCAAATAAAAAAAGGGTTTTTAATTGAGTAGAATTTTTTTGGCGCTTAACAATATCGTATAATTAGGGAAATTTGAATGTTCAATCAGTATGAACTAACTGTAGAGTTAAATAATAAAGATTTCAGGATTTTCCATTTCTACATCGAGCTAATACTGAAAAAAGATCTGGGAACTTTAAAATAAAGGAAATACTTTAATGCTAAACCAATTAAAGTTGCTTTACATAAAAAAATACTAGTAGGGCAAATTATTGCTACGATTATATCTATAGTTCTGTAAATGATCATTTCATCTAATCTCTGTCTAATACGCGTTTAGTTTTAGTTAGATATTGATGTAAGAATACTTATAACTTTATAATTTCCTTTTACGTAAATATAGATTGTCATACTGCGTCATAGCGAGACGTAGGCAAATTTCTTATTCGCGTGCGAGAATCGCGTATCCGGACGCGCCGATACGCAGACCGGGACCAGTGTAGGCGCGTATCGAGCGATAGTGTGTGTGAGAGACGAGCGATAGAGTGTGTGAGAGGCTAGTAATCGGGTTATACTCTGAATAAAAATTGTTGGAAACTATACATCGTCCCGCGTGCCAATTCTTGCCCTTTCTCGAAACTTTCTTTTTTACAGGCTGGCGGGACCCCTCCCCCCCCCCCAATTAAAGTGAGAATCAGATGAGTAAGACGTGAGGAGGAAACAAGGAAATTTAAGTGTGTGCGCGAAATCGGTCAATCCACATCATATTTATTGACGTAAATTATTTCGTCGCATCACTATATATATATATATATATATATATATATATATATATATATATATATAATATAATATAATATAAGTGCAAATAACTTTCCGCCATTTTTTTATAAAGAATCTATTGTAAAAAAAGGTACAAATAATGTCATTTAAAATATGGTCCATCACTTTCCACTACTTTTGACCATCTTTCGTTTAGCAAGTGGATACCCTGTCTAACAAATTGTTCGTCTTTTGAGGCGATCCACCAATCGACCCATTCCTTCAATTCCTCGTAAGAGGTGAAGTGTTGCTTAGCCAGACCATGGATCATCGACCGGAATAGGTGGTGGTCTGAAGAACAAAAGTCTGGTGGATACGGCGGTGGGGTCGGACGTCCCAATTCAGTGCTCCTAACATTTCCTTTACAATTTTTTCAACATGTGGCCGAGCGTTGTCATCTTGAAAAATTACTTTATCACGTCTTTTGTCATATTGTAGACGTTTAATCACAATACTCGGCTCAATTTCATCAACTGTTGTTGGTAACGTTCCCCGGTGACGGTTTGAGTGTGAGAGTAGCATCCAGCCAAGTGCCTTGATTGTATCCTGAATCCATCCATTATTATTAAATTACTATCTTCTAATATACTACTGTACTAAATCACTACTACCGCGTGACGAATCGACTTACTCACGCGAACATTATATATGTATATACAAGGCAGTCTTACCGCGAGCGTGTTTCAGGACGTCTATCTACACGTATTACACATTTATGCACATTACTGATTTATACGCACTACTAACCTACACACGCGCGCAGGGGACGGGGAACCATAAACGGGTTCCACCCGGTAAACCCGGTAAACCGAGTATATCGTAGCTGTTGTCGACGTCTTCTATTTCGGTTGCGGCGTCCTTTCGTTCTTTCTCTTCATGCTTTGAAGTGCTGCGCGGCTGGCGTGGCGTCCTCTCGGTCTCTCTCTCTCTCTCTCTGCCTTGACGTGCTGCGCAGCTGACGTGTTTACGCGCTCGCACACTCGTTTTTCCAAAGTGAATAAGGAACCGCCGATTCAGGCGGTTACAATATATATATATATATATATAGACAACGGGGTCTATCAAATCCATGTTTTCATAAATAATACTTTATCGAGCCCAAATCGTACTGAGTGTATATCCACCGGTGTACCGAAGTGATATCTAGAGGACGTCTCGAATTTGGATGATAATATTATTTATATCTAATGTTTAGATATATCAAAAGAGAAAATTGGTAATTAAATGTGCTTAACAATTATCAATCTGACATTTACATTATTCACATTACACATTCTAGAGGACCTCTATAAGTTTTCGGCATCTTTAGTTTTACTATCTGAAACTTAGTACTCAGTGTTTCATAGAAAAGCAGATCAAGAATTTGTTTATGTACTGTAATTGCAGTTTTAAGAGGACGTTTATTGATTTTCCGCTTATTAATCTAGCATGAGTACATTGAAATTGTAGGTTCTAGAGGGCGCGCAAAAATATTATTCGCAGTTTTAGTTGTATTATCGTCAAATTTTTTAGAATAGGGTTCTTATGGATATGGATGACGAATCTTGCATATGTTTTCTACAATTGTATATTCTAGTGGGCGTTTATTGATTTTCAGCATTTTTAATTGTTCGTGCGGCAAATTTTTTATAAAGGGTTCTTACGGATGCGAGTTACCAATCCAGAATTATGCACTGAATTTGCAAATTCCAGAAGCGCGCAAATCCTTTTCACTTTTTTAGTTATTATTCCATCGTCAAATCTGTTGTAAGGCTTTCTTAGGGATACAGCTTACCCATTTCACATTAGTTTATGGAAATTGTACATTCCAGGGGCTGTGCAGACGTTTTTTCCTTTTCTTAGTTGTTCGATCATCAAATATGTGGTAAGGGGTTCTTACGGGTGCAGATCACATATCTGGTATTAGTTTGCTAAAATTGCACCTTCTAGAGGGCGTTTATTTTTGTTTTTATTTGTTACTACGTGAAAATGAGCATCCCGAGTTTCTTAGAGAAACGGATGACGAATTTGAAATTAGTGTACTGAAGTTACATAATTGAATGAAAAATTGAATAAACTCACTTACAACTAAAAATGTCCGATTTTCTAATTGTCTCAATTGTAAATCAAATTATATGTTAGAAAAGTAAGTTAGAAAATTACAATTTTACATTGGTACAATGAAGAAGTTCTCCAGCCTATATGGGAAGTTTTAAATTTTTATGTTTTATCATGATTTTATTGAATGATATATGCAGAAAAATGAATTAAAGCGTATAAAACTATATAGAAGAAGGTAGAAGTATAGAGTTTTCTTCAATTTTAGCATGTAATCCTGCAAGTCCCAAATTAGTTTCAGAATATCGTAATTGCATAATATTTAAAAAAATTTTTTGTTAAAATTAAAGTACCATAGCTTATAACATGTTACTATATCGATATTAACACAAACACATATGCTATAATTAGAGATAAGAAGGAGAGTTTGCCGATGTCATATACGAAAGACTCGACAACATTCGAACCGTCGTGAATATGCGCCTTCCATTTTCAGGGCCATATACTACACATACACGCCAACTCGACAATCAATCAATATATATATATATATATTGATAGATTTAAGGCGTTATGCGCAGCGCCCTGCGTGATGGCTAAGCACACGATGTGTGCATGTGCATATGCGTGAGTATGCACCGCTCGGCCGCTCTACGCAGCCTCGCGGCCAATTATTACCCTTCGATCAGTTCGACCAGTTAGACGTATAATAAAGACGCTTATTAGAAGAATATTAAACTCTGCTTATTATGTTTAAACAATGTTTTTAAACAAATTAAATAATTAATGTGCAAAAGTGATTAAACACACACACATATATATATATATATATATATATATATATATATATATATATATGAATGCCGCTATATATATATATGTGAGTGTGTGTATGTGAATGCTTGAAATCGAACGTGAGAGTTAGTAAGTAATGCGCACACACATATACATGTGTGTGTGTGTGTGAACAGACTGCTTGCATGTTGAACGAGTGTTAGTGCGTGCGGGTATACAGTAAATGTATGCTCGCTGAACAGAAAACTGAGCGAATGTGTGAGAGCAAAGCGAAGAGTGTGTGTGTGTGCACTAACATGCGCGACGGAAGAGTAGGACGCGCCCGAGAGAGAGAGAGAGAGAGAGAGAGGTCCGACTGAGCGAGCGAGAGGGGAGCGCGCCGCGGCGACCTACGTGTTGAGAGATCCATCCGCACCGTACGAAGTCTAGAGAGAAATGAGCAGCGCGTGCGCGTCGCGTCGAGTGGGGCGCGAGCCAATCAGAGCGCGAGGCGAGAGAGTGAACCGCTCCCGTATAGTGAAGGAAGGGGGAGAGAGCTTCGCGCGCGCGAGTAGGTGCAATGCTTAGCAGCCAGAGCAGAGGCGAATCGTGTCCGACCGTTCTAAAACCACCGCCGAATCTTTCGTTCGGAAATTCTGGCTTGCGCCCAGTGCTAAGCGGATCGGGCAATTAAGAGCACGCTAAGCGTGCGTCTTTCCTAGCAATTGCGAGAGTGTGCGAAGCGAAATCAGCTTGCAGACAACACGCTGCGATAAGCTTGATTTGTATTGGATAAAGGTGGCTGGTAGCGCAGAGTGGTTTGCTAGTAGCTAGAACAAGAGCAGTAGGCGAACTTATTTAAGTGTCGTCTTAGTGGCAACCACGGTGGTCCTCTCTTGTCTGCAGGGGCTAATATTTCCTTAGTTCAGGCAGACAGATGATTTGTATAACCACATCGAGGATCGCGCGTGACACGATAGTTAAACAATGATATGTACGGGCCCGTACGATCTTGTTGTAAGCGACACCACGCGGATCGATGTGCGCACATCAAACAAATAAATGCATTTGAAGACGAGACAGAAGGGGTAGTTAGACGGTGCCGCGAGCTAGAAGGGGCATTAATATTTCCTTAATGTCTGTTCAGTCGCATTGCAATGCATCTGCGTGATGCTATATACGCTTGTAACAGCGTTGCTAATAATGCCGATACAGGCTAGGCAATCGATAGTTAGATGAGAGGAATTTATATTAGAGCCCCGTGAGAACACCAGCCACCGGCGCAGAGAGCGCGAGCATTTAAAGAAATTAATATTCACTTGCATGTTTTGACAGGTTTAGAGGAGCGGACTCATCCGACGATAGCGGATGCATTCAAGCGGATATGGGGAGAAAAACGACTCTACCTTATCCCAAGCGAAAATAAAGTATATATTTCGCTGGCAAGTCCGGACGCATCGAGCGTGTATCTGTACTTTTCGGACGAAAAGATAATTCATGTTGGCAACATGTTGTCAGAAATCGAGAAAGATGTTTTGATCAGAGAATGGCTGAGATGTGTAAAGACGCTCAGGTTGGAAATACCTGAGTCGTCAGGCAAAGAGCCTATAACGCGAGAAGAGTTGCGACGAGCCTTAGAAGACTTAGAGCGAAAAGCTGATGCAAAAGCAACAGAGGCCAGAGTCGATGCGGCCAGAGAGCGGTCTGAATTCTTCAGACAGCAGAAAGAAGCCAATAGAGAGCTTATAAACCATATGGTAACACACCTGAATGAGTCAATGCGCCTGCATGCATTGAATTTGGCTGCCATCAAAGAAAATGATTCGAAACCACCGATGAACATCAAGAGCGTGGAAGTTGTAACGGATAAAGACCATGAACGTCAATGTGAGGAAATACGGAAAAGCGTAGCGGACGTAATGCAAAGATCAGAGGAAATTGAAAAATCTATTGATGATAATATTGAATACTGGAATAAGCCAAAGGCTAATCTGTTTAAAATTGATGGCAAACCTCCACCAGTGCCTGTGTTTTCACAAGGCATGGTCGCCAATGATATCGATAATTCATTTGAGAATGTAAGTATGATTTTGCATAATATTGATAAAACACATAATAATGAAAATATTAGTAAAATATATAACAATGATAATCTTGATAAAATATTGAATAACGATATAATTGATAATTCTGTGAATTTAAATATTGATAAGGAGATAAATAATATAGATGAAAATAATATACATGTAAATATTGACGTAAATAATACATGTAAATTTGAATGAGAAAATTGATAGAATAACTGTTAATACTATTGAAACGATGGATCCTGAGATACTTGATTTGATTAAAAGAGACGTAAGTAAAGAGAAAAGAAATGAAACTAGACGAAAATTAAATGAGATCAGCAATATAGAAAATAACATTGATAAGATAAAACTAGATGAAATGATTGAGAGACCTGTAGATTTAATTGTAGAAAAGAGACTGAAAGAGAAATTGAAAAACGATAGATTTAATCAGCTGGCTGAAAAGCTGGGTGTAGTGATCAACAAAGACAGTGGCATCACGAGGAAATACAAACTTACTGTAGATATGGGGTTCGACTTTTTTAGCGATTATCTGTTAACCGAGTTGAAAACTAAGAAAATTAATTATGTTTTGAGTTTAGACACATCGAATTAGTTAACTATTCCGAAAGAAAAATAGACGAAGACAAGCACAGAGTACGCGAAATAATAATTAATCACATCGACATTTGCTAGTATCAAAAGATTGTTGAAATTCAATCGCCTAGAAAAATATTAGAAAAATTAGAAGAATACAAAAGATTGGAATGTAGAATCACGCGAGTTTCTGCTAGGAAACAGTTATACAAATTAAAATACATTCCGGGTAAAGAAAAGGCCGCGTATTTCTGGATCAAATTCGAAGATAAGATTCGAGATTTTGAGAATGCACCGCGATCAAATAAATTGTCCGATGATGAGAAAAGGGATATCTTTTACAATGCCGTATCGGGAGCACTGCCAGAGACTGTCTTGGCTGATTGCTTATATGTTGGTACTATGGGAGTTGAAATGTAGCTAGAGAAGCTGAAACACTTGATATTGCAGGTCGAAGCTACTAGACCAGTACGAGACGCGCCAGTAAGCTCTCTGCGCGCTGTGAACAAACGGTCACCTCCGCCCTTTACACGGAGGAGACCATTTGACAGACGCGAGATTGGTTATAGAAAGAGACGTGATGGAAACAAGCCGAGAAGGTGTTTCACCTGTGGACAAAATGGGCACATAAGTGCGTATTGCCCCACGCCAGGGCAAATCTTTTGCCGAAAGTCGGGTTCTTATGTGGCTAGAGACTGCCGTAGTAAAAGAAAAAACCCATTGGAACAGAAGGAAAAGAGACACGAGCAGAGCCAAGGTAAGAAAGCTCGCTTTCAATAAAAGAGGGATAAATCCCCAGCAAAGCAATTGGAAGCCAAAAAGGGAGAGATTCTAAAGAATCCCTTCAGTTTGTCGACTATTCATGAAGAGCAGCAACAAAACGGTAAGAATAATATATATTCATATTTTAATTATTTTGACATTATGTGATTTGCGAAAAATTCGCAAGAATAATGTATTTAAATTTATAGCGGACTCTGGAGCCACAGTGCATTTATATAATAGTCACATAAGTTTTAATAGTTTAAGTCTAGATTTCAAAAGCAAGATTAAATGCGCGAATAAGAACGCGGACTTAAATGTAGACGGAAGAGGAGACATAGAAATAGTAGCTAAAGACGGTAGAAGTTTCAATTTAAATAATGTTTTATATGCTCGTAACTTATCTAAAAACCTACTGTCCCTTAAGAAGTTCGTAGATCAGGGACTTGAAATGTATCTAAATAAAGAGAAAATAGATATACTAGAGCCAGGTTCGAAGAGAAAGATTTTATCAGGAAAATATGCGTCTCCGTTTTGGATTTTTAATATTAAAGTCAAATCAAACGATTTCGAAGCAAACGAGGTAGATAAACCGTCGATAGAACATAGATACGAAACTAGAAGCAAGAGTAGCACAGTGAAAACGTTGGAGTCAATACCGAATGAATCAGAGATCGTGGAAACGAAAGAAAATGTCAAGAGTGACTCTGATCTCTTGACAACGATTAACGATAGGATTATTAATGAAATAGATACTATACCGGAAACTGAACAGCTAGAATATCAAAAATTAATAAACGAACATGAGGATAAAAATAAACAAAAGGTTAGCAAGTTGATGTTGTGGCACCGCAGACTGGGCCACGCATCGAGTAAATATCTATTAGAATATGCGAAACGAAAGCGAACTTATTAAATCAATCAGATCTGTCGAATATGACAGAAGCAGATCAGTGCGAGACATGCGTAATTACGAAGAGTGTTAGATTGCCATTTAGTACGATCAGGCAGCGAGCAGACAGACCACTTAAGATTTTACATGCTGACACAATGGGACCCATCAGTCCAGTTGCTTGTCCGAAAGGTTACAAGTTCATATTAGTCTTAGTAGATGATTTTTCTAGAGTAGGTCTTGCCTACCCTATGAGACACAAAAACGAAGCATATGAGTATCTAGAAAGAGGAATTGGAAGCATTAGGAATATACTAGGAATTGATGAAAAAGTGTGTTTCCTTAGGTGCGACAAAGGCACTGAATTTACAGGTGCCGATACTGTAAACGTGCTAAATAAGATAGGAGCAGAATTGCAGTTAGCTAGGCCGGACACGCCTTAGCACAACGGAGTAGCTGAGCGCTTTAATATAACTATTGAAAATAAAGTTAGGTCGCTTATGTTTGATTCAGGGCTTCCAGCAGGAACTTGGGATTTAGCCGTTAAAACCGACGTGTATTTATATAATAGAACGCCGCATAAAGCGTTAGAATTCGAAATACCACTTAAGAAATTCTCTAAAAATGTTTAAATTAATGACGATAAATGGAGGAGATTCGGATACTTAGCTGTATTCGGGAAGCAGAGAGGAGCAGATTCTAAATTTAGTGCTACAGGCATAAGAGGCTATTTAGTACGATACGCAAATACGGGATACAATATCTACGTACCCGCAAAAAATAAGATATTCGAATCCAGGGATGTTAGGTTCGTAGAAAATCTAGTCTATAAAGACTACTACGGTGACGAAGTGAAGTCCGGTTTCAGACTAACTGAGTCAGAAAACGGAAGTCAACTCGTAGAAGAAAACACCGGAATAACTGCAGATTCACCTATAAGCACTCGGCTTAGAAGTTAGAATGAAGCAAAAGGAGAAACAATTCTATACACATTAGATTCGAATGAAGTTAATTTGCAAGACGATATTAAATACCATGCAACACTAGCGAAAATTAACTGCGATCCGAAAACTTATAAATAAGCTATAAGCTCCGCAGATAATAGGTTGTGGGAGAAAGCGATTCATACAGAAATAAAGTCGTTAGTAGAAAAGGGAGTCTTCTCAGAGATAGAAACCGAAAATTCTGAAATTAAGTCAGGAGAAATTTCTGGAAAAATTATGAAGAGATTCGGGATTATAAATGGTAGGACCGTAAATTCGCCCATGGCCGTGACCGACGCTACTGATAGAAAACGGAAAGATCGCGAACAAGACTACGATAGCTATGAAAAGATCCCGAATACGCTTTATAGGGAGATCATAGGATCGTTATTGTACTTAGCAAATTCTACACAACCAGATATCACGTACACAGTGAATGTCCTCAGTCGACATAAAATTAGTCCTACTGCAAATGAGTGGGGAATGATAAAAAGATTATTCCAGTACCTCTCAGGTACAAAAGAGCTTAGTTTAACTTATCGAGGTAGAGAGAATAATCTAGTAGCTTATTCTGATGCGAGCTTATCAGATTGCAAAGAAGCGTTAACAACCTGCGGTTATGTAAGTAGGTTATTCGGCGACACCGTGGGATGGAAAACGCAAAAACAGCCAAACGTCGCGTTATCTACTTGTCAGGTAGAGTACGTTGCTATGAGCAATACCTGTCAGGAGCTCATAGCATTACATAATTCTATTAGAATCATACTTAGTCAAGATTTATTTCCGATTAAATTATTCTGCGATAATTTAGCTGCTCAAGCGTGTGCGAAAACCGATGGTAGCAACTGCTTGCGCCACATGACAGATAGGAAAGAACACTACATTAAAGAGTGTGTTAGTAAAAAGTTAGTCGATATAGAGTGGGTAAAATCGTCAGACCAACTCGCGGATATATTTACCAAAAGCCTCAGGCAGGACCCACATTGTAGGCTAACTAAGTTAATATTAAACGATTAAAATATCATATGTTTTCAGATGAGTGTGAAAGCAACTGGAGCGGTGCCGAAAATTGATACATTCATGCCAGTAATGTCGTATATAGATATATACATAACTACATTGATCACAATCAAAAATATAAGAATATATTGACTTTAAGAAATTACACTTTAAGAAATTCAAATTATGCACTAGACGAAAAAGAAGCCATTTTACAATATCGTTGCTGTCAATTAATATATTAGTTTGTAGTTATTGTTGTTTATTTTATCATGTAAATGTAATTAATAAGGTATGAATGTAACTTGTGCGAAAGGCAAATAAAGATGTGTGTCTGGAACTTATCCAAATGAGGAGTGCGCTTGCTGTAACGAGAGAGAGTGATAGATTTAAGGCGTTATACGCAGCGGCCTCCATGATGGCTAAGCACACGATGTGTGCATGTGTATATGTGTGAGTATGCACCGCTCGGCAGCTCTACGCAGCCTCGCGGTCAATTATTACCCTTCGATCAGTTCGACCAGTTAGACGTATAATAAAGACGCTTATTAGAACAGTATTAAACTCTGCTTATTATTTATTTATTCATTAATCCTCCAATCAATCCATCATATATATATCAGGTATGTGAATAAGTCTTTCCCGTTTTTTTTCAAATTTTGAGCCTTTATTGTGAAAAAATGGTTACAAATGAATTATTGAAAGTATTGGCCATCGCTAGCTACAACTTTTTCCCATCTTTCTGGCAACATACGAATCCCGTTGCGAAAAAATTCGACCGGTTTGGCCTCTATCCAGTCATCCACCCATTTTTTGGCTTCCTCGTAGAAATGGAAGTGCTGGTCAGCCAGGCCATGCGTCATCGATCCTAAGAGATGGTAATCAGACGGAGCAACGTCTGGACTATACGGCGGGTGGGGTAGGACTTCCCATTTGAGCGTTTCTAAGTATGTTTTCACCGGCGGTGCAACATGTGGGCGAGCATTGTCATGTTGCAAAATAACTTTGTCGTGCCTGTCGGAATATTGTGGCCGTTTTTCTCGCAGTGCGCGGCTCAAACGCATCAATTGTCGTCGATAGACCTCGCCTGTGATCCTTTCATTCGGTTTCAGAAGCTCATAGTAAACCACACCTAGCTGGTCCCACCATATACAGAGCATGAGCTTGGCGCCATGAATATTTGGCTTGGCCGTCGATGATGATGCATGGCCGGGTAGTCCCCATGATTTTCTTCGCTTCGGATTATCGTAACGTATCCACTTTTCTTCGCCAGTCACTATACGATGCAGAAAACCCTTTCTTTTTTGTGGCTGAAGCAGCTGTTCGCAAGTGAAAAAACGCCGTTCGACGTCTCTCAGCTTCAGTTCGTACGGCACCCAATTTCCTTGCTTTTGGATCATTCCCATGGCTTTCAAACGCTTGGAAATGGTTGTTCGGTCAACTCCCAATGCTTCAGCAAGTTCTTCTTGCGTTTGACAAGAATCTTCATCAAGCAAAGTCGCCAATTCTCGATCTTCAAAGATTTGCGGCCGACCGGAACGCTCCTTGTCTTCCCCGTCGAAATCACCGCTTTTGAAGCGTCGAAACCATCCGCGAACACTTGAATCATCGACACAACCTTCTCCATAAGCCTCCTGAAGCAATCGATGCGTCTCGGCAGCAGATTTCTTCAAATTGAACCAATAAAGTGAAACTTCCCGCAAATGACGTCGACTTAATTTATGATGCGAAAAAATTTTAACTGATGTGTTAGTATGGAATTGTTGACATATGAATAAGCTTTGATTATGACATATGTAACCATTGAATACTCGCACAGTATTGATGGCGCCATCTCTTACAAAAAACGGGAAAGACTTATTCACACTCCTAATATATATATATATATATATATATATATATATATATATGTATAGTTGTACCAGAGATAATAGGAAGAGATTGACAGAGCTCATAGAACAAGATAGCAGGGCTTCTTGTTGTCTTCAGCTGTCGTGACCAGGCGCTCCGCCGCGACTGGTCAGTGAAGCGGGCTCACTTTTGAGAATGCATGATGTGAAATTACTTACCAAGCCATGAGTAGAAATAGACAGAAGAATACATTCTCTGGCATGGTTATCTGTCAAGTTTGAAAACAATCGCTCATGAATAGTTCATTACTATTTTCCGATTTAATTAAAAAGCAAATAATAATTTACATTACAAATTTGAAGGGATTTTTTTAATATTTAGCTAAACTACAACTGTACATTTTGAAAAAATTTCGTATGATATTTTAACTCTTTAATTCTATAATTACTGTAAAAGTAAAGTATAAGTAAAAGAATATGATAAATATATTGAAAGCAAACTAATCTATTATAAATAATATAATATATAAGAGAGATAAACGATTTGCGTTAACATGAAAAACCCCAACACTAACTATTGAAATATAGAAAATAGAATTTACAGAATGATGTAATCTATAAATTATTCTTAATTTTATAACTATTTTATAAAATTTCTTTTCGCCTAATTTTTCTTATATACCATAATTAGAATATCATTTTAAATGTAAAGTATAATGCAGCAAATAATTCAATAAAATGTAAAAATTTATATAAATTTTAAAATAGAAAACCCTCTACAAAGTTTTAAAGAATATTTACGTATAGCATGAGTTGAAAATTAATTCTTAAAAAGTGAAGTACAAAATTATATTTTATATAACACACACACACACACACAGACACACACACACACACACACACAGACACACACACACTTATATATATATATATATATATATATATATATATATATATATTTTAAGATTATTGTAATCTTATTGTGTGTGTGTGACGCGCGCGTGTGTGTATGTAATATTTACAGTTGAAGTTTGTATAGTTGACCTGTCTACAGCGCGCTACCATACGCTTCGATATGTATGTATATGTGTTATTTCTTTCGTTTTTGTTTGAAAGATTTTGCTGTTCGCTTGGTCCTTGCGCGATGGTTATACTTCCCTTAGGAAATAAGATGCCCCGAAATAAAAAATTCGCTTCTTATATATTTGGACCCCTATAATACGAATCATGAGGTCTTTATGGAAATCGGCGTAGTACATTGTTTAAATCATAAGTATTTAAACAAATAAAAGAGAATTGAAGGACGAGAAAAGCATCCAATCATTATTCTCCTAAAATGCATATTAAAAATTTTATGATTTTTTGAACAACAAATTTTGCTATTTTTTTTATAACCTTAACTACATGTAGTACAACTGTACATTAAATCAAATTTAAATTTTGAAAAACATTCTAAATTTTACCTCTTTTTTATGTAAATATCTTTTGAACTTTCGGAAAGTATTTTATGGATCTTTTTTCTAAAATAAATTAGACCATGTATTCTGATATATTCATTCTCAGCCGAAAATTAGTTTAAATGATTCGTTTCAATGTGATCTAAAGTATAGCTATAACTTTGTAAAAATCGTAAAAAAAATGATAAAAACCAGATTATATGGAATAATTTTGAGTTTAGAAAACAATTGTTTATCCAAAAGTTGTAGATTCTATTGAAACAATTTTTTCATGATCTATCTATTTTTGTTTTAAAGTTAATAATTACCGAGAAAAACGCAATTAATTATGAACATTTAGAACTATCAACCCAAGTCATGGTTCATACGTCATGGATCTAAATAGCCGCTCAGATGAAACATGGTACAAGTAATTTTAATTTTAAATTTTAAAACAAATTGACAACATTAATACTTCTTTTGAATGAGCTGAGAGTGATATTGAACAAAATGATAAAAGTCTTGAAAAATATCTAGGTATGGTGGACCTTAATCGCCATACATTCCTTGATTTTATGTATGGAGTTCATAAGGAAATAAATGATTTCATGATTGGAAATTTACAAATAAATTTCGCGAACGGTAATATCATAGTTAGTAATGCAAAATACCCCGTCACTAATGGTTTGTTAGAACTATTATTTAGAAAATTACCAGATGTAAAACTCATTAACAATAACGATCGTCAAAGTTATCAGAAAATTCTCAATCTGATATATTTGATCAAAAAGTACCCAATGCTCCGAAAAAAATTATGATAAAAATAAAGCAATTCGTGTAATGAAAAATAAAAATTATTTTACCGATGTTTACGAAAAAAGGTGGAGGTATGTTACCTTCATTTAAAATTGTACAAAAAATATGCCCTTAGACTATATATACTGGGATAATCCGAATGAGTTCGACTAAGGGTATTGCTGGTTGAAAGGTCTGCGGGAAATCATAGTTACACGAACGAAATATCCTCTATTATTGAGGAGCTGCCTGACGCTAGTCTTATATATTAATATATAAACATAATCAGTTTAACAAGTGTCGACGTATTTGGACGGAAGCTAGAAAAAACTGAAGACAATTAAGATCAGCCTGGTGTTGCATTTAAATTTACATATGATAGTCAATATGATATGGAAAATAAACAACTCTGTAATCTCTCACCGCTAGTTAAATTAAATGTTACTGTTGATTTAGATACATTGAGAAGTTATGTGCAAAAGGATATTTCAAACTTATTAAAACTTTTAAGTGAGATAAATGAAAAAATCGACGTTTTACCATCAATACCATCATCTATTGTATAATTAGAAAAAGAATTGCTGATTCAAAAACTTCATTCAATACGTAGAAATAAAAAAGTAGAAGTGAATTGATTTCTATTAATAGCAAGATAAAACAAGTTATAGGAATAGCTTGATAAAGCAAGTTAGCAGGAAAAGTACACAATGAAGTATTCAAAGAAAGAAAAAATGGGAATATTGAGGGAAATTCATAAGTCCGCTCGTTGAAATTATATTCAACGGCAATTTGAACTACTTTATATAGATGAGACATGGCAAGCAGAGTTCTATGAAATGCATCTTTATGCTCGAGAAAATAAAGGATACAAATACGTGATTACAGTTATAGATACCTTATCTAAATTTGCATGGGCTGCACCTTTGAAACGAAAATATGGTAAAGATGTGGTAACACCTTCTAATACTAATCAATCATAATCAATTCTAATAATAATTCAAGAACTAATGAGAAAAAATAATATTAATCTATACTCAACATGTAGTAATCTATAAGCATCTATATGCGAGAATTTCAATCGTACATTGAAATAAAAAATGTACATACAGTTTAGTTTTCGCGGAAATTCTAAGTGGATTAATATTTTACCAAATTTAATAATGCGCAAAGCATAGAAATATCGAATATGTTAAATATGTTAAACTGAAAGATGTTCATCAGCAAATAAAATTTAATGTTGGAGATAAAGTACGAGTGAGTAAACTGAAGCAGAGTTTTGAGAAAGGATGAACACCTAACTGGTCAACAGAAATATACACAATCAACAGAGTCGCAGCAACCAATCCTACAACTTACCATTTAAAAGATTATAAAAATGAACCTATCGCTGGATGTTTGTACGAACAAGAGCTTCTAGGAACCAATTATCCAGATGTTTATCTCGTTGAAAAAGTTCTTAAACGCCAGGGAGATAAAGTTTTCGTCAAGTGGCTTGGATTTGATAGCTCTCATAATAGTTGGACAAATCAAGATAGTTTATAACTTAAGTAATAAGAAATTATAAAATGATTATACTTTTAATATGTAAATTAATTTTGTATAATATTGTTAATAAGGATTATTAAATAAGTACATCTCTGATTAAATAAAATATTGTTTAATTATTTCTCATATATTCATAATGAATCCTGTAAACAAGAGTTTTGATAAAGCCAATATGGACAACCCTACATATATAGGTTTTCTTATATGAATTTCAGTTCTCAATAACTACAACAATGAAATTTTCATCAAAAACGGATCAATTGTGGACTTTTGGACTAGCAATTAGTGCTTCTGCACCATAACGACAATCCCATCTATTTATTAATTTTATATCCACTCTTTTTCTATCATTTTCCATAATCTTGCCTAAAATCTTGGATACTCAAAAATCGTCATCGAAGGCTGCAAGAAATTGAACTATCTCTGATGTAAACAGCAGGGTAGCTCAGACTGACTCTGGCGTAAGTAGCAGGGGACCTTGTATACATAGCTACGTGACCTAGGCAAGTGCGTAGAAAATGGAGAAGAGCTATGAATTGGGAAAAAAGAGAAAACTGTAAAGAAATTTTCTAACTGTAAATGTACGTCTAACACCATGAGATAATTTGACTGTAGTGTCCACCATCAGTTTTAAACCTGTGATTCAACTAGCTATATCTTCGATACCTTAAATAAAATTTTTAAAATGTAACCGTATTGTAATAATAAGACGTGCTTTAATTTTGTTGAAAATAAACCAGTGCGGTTCACAACGTGGGCGTAGATCGCAGTTCTTAATTGTAAATGCAATACGCCTGGAATCGTGATACACTGCTAAAGATATTTATAACACTTTAAAAAGAAAGCTCGAAGAAGAAGAATATTTTTAAAAAATTTGTACTTAACATTGAGGAAGATATCTCTTCGAGAGATATGGACAATTCCAATTTCAGTATGGATGCAGTGATTTAGACTGCATTGTTATTTATTTAAATATTTTGTTATAAACAATTGTAATTGACAAAAGAAAAAACACAGGCACTTTCATTTTTGATTATGCAAAGGATGGTGCAGCTAGTTCTCGGTATGTCTGCCAGATTTTGCATGGTATTTGGCACGGTCAATGCCCTCTTCCCAGAGTACGATAGTTTATCCTTATTTTACACTAATAATTGTAATTGACAAACGAAAAAAGATGAGTATTCTTTTTTTGTTATTCAAAGGATGTTACAGTTCGTCTCTCCATATCTCTTCCAAATTTTGCCTGGTTTTTAATGGGTTAAGAACAATAAAGAAAGATAGAAAGATAAACAATATTTTATCTTCTTCAAACAGTAACTGGCTTTTTGTATATATACACTCCCCTATATTCACCAAAGTAGGAAAACAGGCGGTGGGGATCTCACCGCAGCTGGCGAGGGGATGTTACTCGAAGCCTCTGAGGGGCCACGATGTGGTCCATTCCTGGCTGGCAAAATCGATGGACAATAGGCTACCCTTCCACTGAGTCCTTGGGCTTTATCCTTATAGGGATTCGACTGTCAGTATTTCTCCTGCATACGTTAGATGAAAAATCTACTTCTGGCCAAACACAGTCTACTCGGATTCTCATTGTGGCCAATTTTTCGATCAGGTCTAGGGACCTTTGCGGAATAGTGTTCATCCTGAAACAAAAGAAAAAAATATTTTCTATAAATTACACTTTCCTTGGCCTCTCACGATGCCGTCCGACTGCTACCGTCCCTCAGTGTTTCAGTTCTTCAATAGAAATCTTCCAGACGACTCTGACCTCCTTTCCGCGGCCAAATCACGTATACGCTTATTTCTAGAATGAACGGCCCTATTTGTGTAGCCCCCTCTATCGCACGCTTCGGCTGCTGACGATTTATCGGACGTCGCTGTCCACGCACGCTCCTCGTCTGCCGAGGAGTTTTACTACCAGGTCAAATCCTAATTAATTCTGCCTTCTAGTAATAAATCTGCTCGTATACCGGTTGGATTATCTTGATCGATTTGTCTGGAATATCGAGGTCCTCGGCTAGATGATGGTACAGGTTCTCCTGACGTATCTTTGTCGTTTGTCTGAGGCGTCGTTTCCTCAGATTCGATGAATGGCTTCAGGTGTTTCAAATGGATTAAATCTTCTATCCGTCCATGGTCATCAACAAGTTTGCACGTATTTGGACCCTTAATGTTCATAATTACATACAGACACACGTACTTAGCGACTAACTTGGCTTCTTTGGACGGCAGATGATACAACACGGTGCCTTTTGCATACCTTAACTCCTACTTGATATGCCGAAGGACGATGGCAAGCATTATAATACGTCGCTTGACATTCATGTTGCTCTGACGAGCTTGTATTTGTTGACTCTTGTAGATCTCCCAACCTTCTAATTTCAGCTAATCTGCCTTGCCGGTTTTCGCTCCCAACGTTTTCAATCGTGGCATTACTTGCTCACGGCAGAGCGTTCCCGGGGAGTCAGCTGCCGCCCAAATTTTCACATCGCTGGAGTATACTCAGTGGATGAATGAGACGTAGTATTGAGAGAGAAGATTAATTCTACCAACTTTTCATCCCAAGAATCGTGATTTTCACCCACAAACGCCATAAATCGCATTCCAATGTATTCGCAGCCTGTCTTGCTAAAAATTAATGGTCCAATAATATGTCCTGCAACCATTTGTCAAGGTCTTTCCAAAACCCTCTGACGCATTAAACCATTAAGTAGATTTTACTCTGCCTTACGAAGACGAAGACGGTCCCATCGGCCGGAAAGATCATCGCGACGATTTTTTTGAATGATATCATTGTGAAGGATATCATTCTGAGGACTTTTTAAAAAAAGGAAAAACGATACTGGACAATACTACAATAAGTTATTGGATCGCTTCGACAAAAAATTGAAAGAGGCCACATTTGGAGAAAGAAAAGATGTTGTTTCATCATGAAAACGCACTAGCATATTCATCTGGAGTTGTCGCCATGAAACTGCATCAATTTCGTTATCAATTAGTGCCGCACCCACTGAATTCAACCGATCTGTCTCCCTACGACTTATTGTTATTCCCGGACATGCAAAAATGGCTCGCGGGAAAAAAATTTTGCTCAAACAAGGAATTCATCGAGGATTTTGAAGAGATTGAAAATTCTTTTTTTTGAAAGGGTTAAGAAATGGCCAGAATATTGGGAGAAGTGCATCGAATTGAACCGCCATCGTATACTGGGATCTATTAGATGAATGTGAACAAATTTATCTTAAGTACTTACCATGGCCAAGATCCAGTTTAACTTAGCCGTAAAAAACTAATGAAGCTGTGAAAAAAAGAAATAAATGTATAATTATTAATATTTATTCACATACAACTCCTTGAATTTTTCTTGAATCAGTAAGAAACTCTTTTTGCTCTCGGCCCTCAATTCTACTCTTGGTATTTATTTGGAATGCACTAATTTATTTAAATTGATTACGAAATCAATAATATTAAATAAATGAATTTTAATTCCGACTATCTAATAAAATTAAAATTAAAATCTAATAAAATTAAAACGGATTTATAAACATAAAAGCAATATTTAATTATTTATTTAGATCAAATAATTAAATGTATAATTATTAAAAATGTTAGTATTGCTTACCTACTACAGTGTGCATCCACTATCTACTACTTAATTATCTGAAGCGAAGTTTCAATATTAAGAGAAGTATGTCAATTTACCGCAAAGTAATTAAAAAATTTATTTGACCACCTAGTATGTATCTAATATAGATGGTGAAATAACTATCTCTCGACACTTCGCTTCAGTCTGCTTATGCATATAAACAACATGCGCAGTAGAACCGATGCGCAAAAGCTACTACAAGTATCGTTTAGCTTGTGTACGTGTGGTTCCTACTCTAACCTAAGTTCGCGTACAAGAGTAATATAAAGACACGCGAGCGTTACAATTTATTTAACTCGATAAATAAATAATATCAAATACTTTATTTCCTGTAGATAGTTACTCGTACAGTACATAGCCGGTGTCTACTGACTTTTAGGATGCGATCGATCGCGTAATGAAATTATTGTGAATTGGACTTACGTCTCAGTGAGAATTTCAGTTGGAGATGCGGGCCTAATATCTTCGATACTGTCACAATGTGTGTAGAAGTTTGTCTACGACAAGCCGTATTGTTGAGAAAAAAACGACGATTAAGCGAAGGAGAAATGAATAAACTTTTTCACACTCATATTTACCACAACACCACGTATGATGTATGTATTTTACGATATTTATGGCCTAGTGTATTAAAAACAAAAAAGAAAGATATAAATGTAAGCAATATCTTATCTCATTCACGTAGTTAAACTAGTTGGCTTTTTCTATACCATTCCATGATATTCACCAAAGTAGGAGAGCAGTTACAGCCAGTTGTCTATCGCGAATGGCATCTTTACGATGTAACTCTGTGTTTATTAGAATAAACAATATATGTATATATATATATATATATATATATATATATATATATATATTAGAATTAAAAATTTTACTTATGTTCACTGTTCTCGAGCAATTGAGGTTCATTCCTTAGGCTCGAAAAGGCTTAAGAATATACGTACGGATCTACCTAAAAGGGTGCATTCGCAGTTTAATAAGGTTTAGATAGGCGTCGAAGTTCTATTAGATTCCGACGCACAATATATTATAGAAAATATTCAATTAAGTTACAAAAATTTCAAGTTAAAGAGTTCGGTAGATTTTGTTCAAATATAATTCAAAGAAATTTTAATGACTCTTTTCGAACCAAGTATCAAAGAGAAGAAGTTATTTAATAATACAAAACTACCATTAAGTTATACTGAAAAATTTTTTTCATCAATGTAATTACTAAGATTATAATTATCTTTAAAATTGAACTGTTATTAATTTCATAATTTTGATTATTATTATTCGGAATTTTTGATTATCATTATCAATCCAAATTGTCGAGCTAATATACCATCCTTAAATTCTACAATTGAATACATAACTGTAAAGTGGAAGCCATCCATGAAAAATATTATACATTTATATTTGTAAATAAAATATTTGAAAGTTCATATCTGAGATCTGTAATAGTCGGAAATTTCGGATGCTCTTAAGCTAATAATAATTGAAAATAATATTGAGATTTTTACATGTGTTTTGTTTACAAACACATCATAGACCTCCGTCGCTATTAGCACCAATATTTGGAAACATAAATAGAGTGACGTTAAATAACATAAAAAAAAAATATTGAGATTTTTTCTGGAAAACTACTTCATTTTTCACATTGAGGATGGTTTGAACTCGATTTTCAGGTCAAAGAATTGCTCTAAATTATCTTGTTCTTTCATTATATGCAAATAATAAAACCTTATATACTGAAATACCATACATCCTTTATCTTTTATTTATAGAAGAAAATGCAGTTTCACTAAATAGTTTGGAAATTTTAATCTTTAAATTATGGCCACAGTGGAAAACTGGACACACTATTAGTTTATTTTAAAATTTTAATTTCGACTAAATTATTTTTCAATATTTTTATATATTTTCAATATTTATATTTATATTTCTATTGCTCTACCGGTTGAGAAAATTTTAATGTCTTAGAATCTTGTTCATTGCGTATAATAACATAGTTAAATTCTTTAATTCTGCGAGAAAACTGCTGCAGAGGCTTATCACCTTTACAAATCAATCGTTTTATTCAGCAAATATAATTTTCAAACTGAAATGCACTAAATCTGTCTGTGCTCCAAATTTGGCCATATATTCAGTTCAATGTTTGGGATTATGTACATTATAAGTAATATATTTGGAATCATACAACTGCTCAGTCAATTTAAGAAATTGATTTAAAAGTTCTTCTGCACAATTTTAAATTAAATTAACAAGATTTATTATCATTTCTATATATCGCATAGCTACACTTAGCATGAGGAAATATCCATATGCTTTATCTTGAAGGTATTTTTTTAATGTTATATTACGAGGCGAACTTAGTTTCCGACCTTCACCTTTAGATAGCGATATAAGTAGTACGAAAAATCATATTTCTAGGATCTAGTACTTATGTTTTACTTTTGACATTTACCAATAAAATCCAATTAATAGACACCATCATTGGTGTAAACATTATGATTTTTTGATCATTGAAAAATTAATCGTGATAAATCGTTTTTTCAACATGTCCTTTTGCACTATTTTGATTCAAAAACAAGACAGCAGAAACTTATCGATTGCTTCAAGAATGTTATCGTGAACAAGCTCCATCGCTTACAATATGTAAAGAGTGTTTTCAGCGGTTCAGAAATAGAGATACTGATGTTCATGATAAAGACCGTTCTGGACAACAGAATAAGTTTGAAGCTAGTGAATTGCAAGCATTATTGGACGAAAACTCAGCTTAAACGAAGAAAGAGCTTACTAATAAGTTAGGCGTCTATGGTGGAGCAGTTGGTAAACGTTTACATGTGATGAGGAAGATTCATACAGAAGGAAAATGGGTGCCACACGATTTGGCGAAAAAAGCTACTATGAATCGATACAACATCGCACTGTTTTTTCTGAAAGAGTTTTCTGTGGCGTATTATGACTAGTGATGAAAAGTGGATCTACTGTGAAAATCCTAAATGCAAAAAGTCATGGGTGGACCCAGGCCAACCGTCCAGATAGACACCAAAACGAAACATTCATGACCAAAAGATATTGCTGTACATTTGGTGGGACTAACAGGGTGTGCTGTACTACAAGGTACTAAAACCGAATGACACCGCCGTTCTCGAGGTATACAAACGCTGACTAAATGATTTGCAACAGAAATTGATTGAACATAGATCAGCAATCGCGAGCAATAGGCACAAAGTCATGCTCTTGCATGACAATGCTTGGCCACATGTTGCGAAAGGCATCAAAAATATCTGTTGGAGCTCAAATGGAAAGTATTGCACTCAGCGTACTCGCTAGACATAGCGCCTTCTGATTACTACCTATTCAGATTGATGCCGTACGACCTCGTTGATAAGTAATTCCGACTTAAAGAAGTGCGATAATTTGTGGATGATTGGATCGCCTCTAAACCGTCATCTTTCCTTCGCCACGATATCGCCATATTTCCAGAAAGATGGAAAAAAGTAGTAGAAAATGGCGGAAAATATTTTGATTAAGGTAAGGCGTATCCATCATAAATATCCTTTTTCCTTTGAAACACTACTATTTTCAGATAAAGCTTTCGTTATTGTCAAAAGATAGCAAAACTGATCATTTATATAGATGTTTATAAGGTATCATGAAAAAGACAACACTATTTTTACATTTACAGACAAAGTTTAGTTATCGTAAAAACAAAAATACTCTTCTTTAAATACTGAAAAAAAAATTTATCCAGGTAACTGGAAAAACTTGAATAATAATGATAATTATTGTACTAAATAAAAGAAATGATTTTGATTTGTGAATGTTTTTGTAAAAAATTTGAAGAATTCAATTATATTATCAAAATTTCAGGTTCGATTGAAAAATTTTCGATACCTTAAGAAAAAGCAATTGGTGAAAAATTTATACATATAATTTTTACTTGAAAAATATTATTAATTCTTACTAGAATGCTGGTTAAATTAATATGAAAGTCGTGTTGTATTATTTTATTCTTTTTAATTTTAACAACTCATAATATATACGGCATTTAGCGATTCCCACGCATATAAAAAATGAGTTAGTGGATAAGTAGATAAAGTTGCGAGTACGAGCGTTGACGTTTTAAGCCCTAGTTAAGTGAAAAATTTTTTAAGCGAAAAAATTATATATAATATTTATTGGTATAAGAAATATAATTAAATATATATGAAAGTGGAACATACGTACATTAAAATTGTAAAATCTTCTAATCATGAATATAAAAAAATAATAAAGTAAATTGTAGAAATTTCTGTGGCTGATTATTAAATTTTTAAGAACATGATGTTTCTTATGTTAAAAATTTAAATATAGATAAGTAATAATTACATATTTCATTTTTACATAATATTTAATTATTACCAATTTTACAATCTCTTAAATTTATTCATATTCATCAGTTAATGATAACGCAACATCCCAATATCTATAGATCGTGCTTACCTATTAAATATGAGGTAATCTATTGAGTTAGTTGATTAGCCGCCTTGATTTCAGATTCTCGGGGGTGATTATAAACAAGGACAGTGGGACTGTATAATATTATACAATATATTAGTACAATATATTTTACTTGATTTGACTGTATAATATAATATATTAGTACAATATATTATAGAAAAAGACTGTAAGATCGATGAAAATATTTATTAAGTTAACTCAGAAAAGTAACTAACATAGGTACAGTTTTTAATTATATACATATTTTTTAGAATTTTTCCCTATTTTTTAGAAAAAGAAATAAATTATTTTATGTTTTCATAATAATATAACTGATTATTGTAGTTTATAGTTTGTTTACGCAGCTGTTTTGCTAGCTTAAAATGTGTATATGTTTTTCTTTCTATGATCGTTAATTACAATTATTAATAATATTGCAAATTTCAATCAGAGGCATTTAAACTACGTTCTTCGCCCTAAACCTTTTCCATGTTGGACTTGTTATCGTCTCTGGGGTGATTGTTGTGATTCTAAGGCTTTAGATCGACAAAGTAATTCTCCTCTCGTAGACTCGTTGAAAACGTAAACGTTAGTGCCCAGTCTTGCTGTAATGGTAAATAGCCCATTGAAATTCGGGGCAAGTTTGGCGCTGATGCCTTATACGTCAGATGAGAGAATACTATTGCGCTGCCACAGCTTCTCGAAAATTGCGTAATTAATGTCGCGACGTCTAGCAGTATAGATGCGAGCTTGCCTTACCTGTGCCTATAGTAAGTTTCCCACTGCTGTGGAGATCAAGTAGCTTGCCCATACACTTTTTCCATTTCTGTAAAGCAAACTCTTCTTGCACTAAAATTGAAGGCCAATGACCCGTGTTGACGAAGTCTGGACTTACGCCAGTCGAGTCTTGCATGAATGTATTATATGAAAACGTCGTCTTTTCGACATGCGCATCGCAGGCGTTTTGTGACTCTTTAATGAAGGCAATTAGGCAATTATCACGGTCCTAAGAGTCCAGTTAACTCTTTCTGCGGGATTGGCATGGTAAGAGTGTATGGGAATGGACCACCCCAGGCTCCAAAAGAAATTTATCAATGATCTTATTATTGAAATTCGGAGCCGTTATCCGATAGGAAAAGGAACTTAAGCAGTTTTAAAACGCATTTCGTTGGCAAACGTTTCATGTCCATAACATTCGAAAAAATAGCATGGTATGAGCTAATCGATATGCCAAAATATTCAGCAACTTCTCTGATAGTGATTCGACAATTTTTTAATACAACATCTGTTACTGCTGGAATGTTTTCATCTCTATTTGACATGCTAGGACGTCCAGGGCAAGGTTCGTCTTCGACATCCTCTCGGCCTTCTTGGAACAGCTTCTACCACGTACACACATTATTTTTACTCAAAGTACACTCACCGAATGTAACAGTCGATATTTCAAGAGCTTTAGAGCACTTATTTCTATTTTTGTCACAAAATTTAATGCAAACTCTTAGTTCCATTTTTTTTGGTAAAAGAAAAACGCTAATCACACAAAAGACTTATAACTTTGTGCTATTGTTACAATCAAACATATAATGCTATACAGCTAATGCCGTGAATATATGCTTGGTCCACGTGTACTAACACATAATAAAAAAATCGATAATCAAACGAACGTAGCCCTCGATATTTGCGAACTCACCTTTTTATTTTAACATAACTCGTATATAGCGGCGAAAAATCTACTCGTCTCACCTTCGTACATGTACTTATCCCAGTAAATAAATATGCGTTATTATCATTTATGTTTGAAGATAAATGTATTATAATTAAATATATGTATAAATAAATGATTGCTTTATATAAAATATATATTATAGATAGAACGAACTAAATTTATGCTTAAATAAATTATGTCTATATGCGCAAGGGATATGCTTGTTTTAATTCATATCCTGGATTATACTGTTTGTTATTATATTATATAAAATATCAAAGTTGGAAGAAAGAAAATAAATTTCCGGTTCTGGCATCCAATTCTTTTCTCATGACATCATAAAGAAAGAGAAGCAGAGTACGCATATATACTATTTTTAGCGTCCATTATTAACTAAAGTACTGTTATTCAAATCTAGAATTTAATTGTAATTTACAATGATGCTATTATTCTTCACTGTATAGTTAATAATTTTAATTAAACAGATTATTTTAGTATATAACATTTTAATGATTCTTAATGTTGTCTTTTTTTTTGTTCTCTGTGGGGCCCGCATTATATCAAATTATCATCAATAACTGAATCTTCAAAATAATTTCGAATCTTGTACTACAGGTCTTAAAGGTATTAACTTAATCAAATTAGCTATATTTATATTAATTATATTAATTGTGCATGCTCTAATTCCGATCATATATTAGAATTTCGCTTCAACTGTATACTTTAGGTTTAATATTTGTCAATTGATGCTTTTTTATTCATATGCATGCAAATCGATTTCTTAAAAGAAATTCTCTATTATTTATTTATTATAAAAATATATTTTCAACTATAGTTATTTATATTTGACTTAATAAATAATTATAACTTACTTACAATTATCTATTTAGATACTTCAAATTATGTACTTGCAATTCAGAGTCATATTGTGAAAGTTATACTTACACAGAGCAAAAGAGAAATTTCAAACTGTTATACAGTTTATTATGAGTCCGAGAGGGAAAGTTAAATTATACTTTATATTAAAGTTAATATATAGATATTTTAACTTTTTAATTATAATATTTATATAATTATATATATATATATATATATATATATATATATATATTGCAATAAAGATTGCGAGGATGATTTGTATACTTAACGGAAGTATAATACTTACCTGTTATTTCCTTAGTTAACATATTGCATGTATAATGTATACATGTGCATTATTATTAAAGTCAGAGGCAATGTGTAATGTGGTGTGGCTAATATTATGGTATGGCCATAAGGAGAGCCAAGGGAAACCACACAAGGGCTGGGTGATAGAAGCGAAGGAAGCCAATACAACTGGAACATGTTATATACACCTCTCCTTACTGAAAGAAAATATGTTTATGAGAAAAATGTATGAACTGAGGAAGGAAGTAATAGAGAAGAAGACACGACCACTACGGAAATCGGAGGAGATTAAAGATACAAGAAACAGAGCAAACAAGGTGATGATAGAATAAGAAACAAATATGTGGGAGAGATAAAAAAGATAACCTATACTATTGACATATGCCCACATAATAGAAAACGCATAAAGGAAAGCGGGTTGAAAAAGAAACAAGGAAGAAAGTAGAATGATTCTTGTGTACGACGGCGCCGATGAAGGCTCACCAGGGATCTACACGCAAAGAGGATGAGGCGCGTGGAAGACGTGGCGACGAGAAGCTTAGAAGCAATGAACAGGAAGGATGCGAAGATAGCGGTAAAACAAACAGCCGCGCCAGAAATTGCGGAACACCACCGGGTCAGCCTGGGCGCTGGCATGCACGACACCAAGCCAGAAGCAGATGCACTACATACAGTGTATATATAGATATACTGAACATGTCAACGTTGAATTTAACGGGCAGCAGAAAACTATGACGATTTAATTGGTGCGCATTTGAAGAACGAGCAGCGAAGAGTGTTCATTAGTCGGCGAGCGTAAAGATTGAAGAAGACGGTGAAGAACAAATACAGTTTAATAATAACGCCATTGGTGCTATAACGTATCTAAAAACTAATTTTCTGTCGATTGCTTAGAGTGTTGTGTGGGAGAGCATCGTGTTCGCAGAGAATTGCGTGGACGAGTAGAGGAGCTGTGAGGAGAAGACAAAGAGCGACAGGGGGCAACTGAAACAGAAGGAGTTGTACAGTATCGGAGATAAAAAGACATTGAGAGAGGGAGAAGAGAGGACGCACGAAAGGAATCCAGCAGCAGCATCTATAGCGGTGAATGGGCCGCGCCGTAATATTACCTATAAAGATTATATTGCGTGCGAAGTCGGAGGGCCCAACGAGTGAAGACTATATGTGTGCGGGTGTTGAAAAGGGATAAGTTCGCGAATCACCAGCGGTCCTCGTAGGCCAGCCACGCCACTCCAGGCGTACGCGACCAGGTGAAATTGGGTGTGACGCGTGCTAGGGGAGGAGAACGGTGCGGCGTTATGATCAGAGTGGTGCCGGAAATGTAATTGAATTGTTGCCGTGTTTTACATATTTTTATCGAATTAAATAAAATTTGTTTCATTTTCATATTGCAAAAATCAGTTCTCTTTTTGGTCTTTCCGGAAAATCTATACCGGAGGTTCTTTCCCCAAGTCCTCATTCCTGAATACCTCGTCCGAAGAGAAGTGGAGATTATTTATGAATGAGACAACGGTGCAGGGAAACTTATCGCCAAAGTAAGCATTCACTAATGTTCCTATATATATATATATATATTGTAACGGGGTGGGTTCGATTAATAGAATTCAGATTCGAATATCGACGCGCGACCGCTTCCATACGGTCCGCATGCAACCCGCGTTGCTCTTTCTTCTCGCGGTTCGGGGAATAAGCGCCCGGTGGTGGAGTCTCGGTGCGCGACGACGCGCTGGCCCGTTACAAAAATCGACTCGCGCATGCGCGAGTCTACTTACGTGTCTCGTGCGCGGTGCTCTGGCAATCAGCACCACGTCCGCAGCAAGGCGGCTCCTTCAAGGAGGTCAGAGGCCAGTTCAGATCGCACGGCGGAAGGACTTCGCTGTGCCCGCGGAGGCAGGTGTATCCTAGGTACGGGATAGATACTATGGGGAATAAAAAAGGGAGGTTGAGGAAGGCAGTGCGAGGAGGAACAAGTAAAACTCGAGCGTGATTGTTAATTACGACGTTTATTATCAGCACGCTGAATTTCACCGAGTAACAAATTAAGAAGCGCAAGGCTCGCGCGCGTTCGGCAGCAACCTCGGAATCGTCCAACATCAAGTATTTTAGAAGTTTCTAAACAGCTGATTGCCCATATATGCATACTATATAGGAAATATGCTAGGTATAAACCCAAACCCTTTCTTTTGTAAATCTCTTTCTTTTTGACCTTGGTAAACTTCCATAGGAAAATTGCAGGTTTATGAGAAATTAACCTGTACGCCAGACTGCGCGTATGAGTGCTTTCTTTACCTTCCTGTGATAACGGAATTCTGAAAGACGACGATTATGAATATTCAAGCAGCCCTTCTCATCTTCCTGGAGTTCCAGGCAGTGGCGCGAGATTCAACGGCAAACAGCATGTATCGAGTGACCCCATCAATGGCAACAAACTCTAGATGACAATTTCGTTGATCTCTCTCTCTCTCTCTCTCTCTCTCTCTCTCTCTCTCTCTCTCTCTCTCTCGTCTCGCTTCGTCTCCTTGTGACGGCGCATTCTGCGAGGGAGTAATCTTTGATTATGGAGATGCCTCTGTAATGCATTCGCATAGTTCACATACGTTTTAAATATGTTTATATATATTTTCATTTTTTCTGTTATTCTGAGTTTAATCGAACTATGTACAAGTATAGTCTTTTTACATACAACGAATTCTTAGTTCGATTTTAAAACTACTTCTCTATTTTATGCGATAATCCATGCCTTTCCCTTCATAATGTATGAACATATAGCTTCAGCGTCCCTATATCGAGTTCGCTCGAATATGTGTACTATGTGAAAATATATCTTATAACATGTGCTATGTATAAAAATATGCAACTTCTGTTCAGTAACCTAGTCAACTTGAGGAAGACTTTTGTGGGTAGTGAGAATACAGAATTGAATTAGAAATGTATTTATTGGAGCCTAAGGACTCGTGGTCCTTCATAGGCCAAGAGAGAGAGAAAGAGAGGGTGTATTGCAAAAGAAATCAGTAAATAGCGTTCTGCGAATCAGATTCGAAAGAACACGTATTTCTAACTCTAATAAGTTTTATACGACTTCTACATTCTAAAAAAGCCAAGTTTTCAGTTATTCATCCTCTAGAAGAAAATTATTATCCTATCACCTTTGTCCGATTTCTTTAGAATATTCTTTTGTGAAGAGATATCGAGGCTAAAAGATGTCAGGTGTCTTTCAACTTTCAACAAAGAAAGGTTCTACTTTTATATATTTGTCTGCTATATATATTTTTGTGGAAAAAATTCACAAACGCTTATTTCACTTCCGGCAGTTTATTTTATTTTGCAGACTTTAATTGTGCGCAATTTCGGATATTAATTTCGGATATTTCGGTTGAAACAAGTAAACAAATCGCCCTATTGATGGTAGAGAGGCCTGCGCGAATAAGGCAACTTATGTTCTCTCTTACCTTTTCTTTTGTCATTGGAGTTGACTTAGCTCCCTTGGTTTGAAAGATTATTTTGAATTTGTTGCCGCAAGGATCAATGTCCACAAGAATCCTAATGCTTTTAGGCGAAACAAAACGGTTTGTTGCGTGACGTCGAATACTGCAGCAAGTTCTTCTTGAATTTGATACAGATCTTCACCCAGCAAAGCTTTACAGATCTTCCACAACATCAAAACTTTACGGCTTTCTAGGGTGATCGTTGTCTTCAACTTCAGAATCACTACTTTCGAACCATTGGAATCACTCGCGGAATGGCGTTTATTTGGTTGAAAACAATGATGTAAAGATGTTGACCGATACACGACCTACAAATATAATACATGAAGTCTGATATTTCTACACGGAATTCACTGGTGACTCCATCTTTTGACAAACGCTGGAAATTTACTTGTATACTCAATATAGTCCTTCAGTATATTTTAGTTCAGAACAATACTTATTAAGCATTTTTTGCAATTTTTTTGCAAACATTTAAAATGTCTAATATCATATTCTTTCCATTAAGAATTCACTTTTACATTTAAAATCATAAAAATGTGATAAATTTTTTTTTCTTGCAGTTATAAATTATATTTCTTCTATTTCTTACCTTGTTTTCTTAACCTATATATGTATATATATTGTAACGGGGTGAATTCGATTAGGCGAACTCCGGTTCGAACATCGACGCGCGGCCGCTCCCGTACGGCCCGCGCTCAACCCACGTTGCTCCTTCTTTTCGCCTTCCTGGGAATAAGCGTCCGTCGTTGGTAGAGTCTCGACGCGCCGCGACGCGCCGGCCCGTTACCACAAAAAATTGTCTCGCGAAGGCGCGAGTCTACTTACTTATCTCGTGTGCGGTGCTCTGGTAACGAGTACAGCGTCCGCAGAGTAAGCTCAGATCGCACGGCGGAAGCTCATCGCCGTGCCCGCGGGGGGGGGGGTGAATCCTGCGCACAATATCAACGCGATACGGGAAAATAAACAGAGAAAGTAGAGACAGACAGCGAGGAAAAAGAAAACACAGAAATAAACGCAAACGTGCTTTTCGGATATAAGATTTATTTCTAGCGCGACAAGCTAGCGGTTTACAATATTAAAAGCCGCAAGGTCCGCGCGCCTGCAATAACGACCGTGAAATCTCGCAGGCCGCAATACGCGCGCACGCTCTCTCTCTCTCTCTCTCTCTCTTTCACACGCATGCTCGTCCGCCCGCTGGCAAGGGAGTACCTCGCAAGGGCACACTCGCATAGACTAACCTGTGTATACTCACGACGGGTCGTTCCCCAGAAGTACGGACGTCGACGAAGGGCGGCACGCGCAAACACACGCGGGCAACAGACGGCATCGATCCGCCTACACCGTCTGCGCAGACACGGAACAAACGCAGGCACTAGCGCGGCAGGTGCTGATTCCGGCGATGCCAACAGTCGTCGGCTCCCGCGGACGATCCCCTCGATCTCGCGTTCACCGACTCGGGACGTACCGCTGAGTGAATGCCTGGTACAATGCACTTTTTATTCTTCCATTTATCTGTCGTGTGAAAGTATCTCTTTTTAATGCTTTAAATCTGCTTTTGATCTTTGTTCAAAGACTTTTATTTAACACTCTGTTATATACTATATATGTTTAGTAATAAGCATAAAAATATTGCAATTTATTAATGACAGTACTATATATGCAAAATTTTCACCCATCGAAAGATGCTGAATCATTGTCGGAAAAGCTAGAGAAACTATTAATAAATATTTGGCCGCTGTAGGACTAGCTCTCGCCTCTTATAAAACAATAGTAATAAACTTTAATAACTGAAATATTAAACCAGGTACTTGTTGAAACTTATTACGTCAGGCACTCTGTAACTCAGACACTCATGACATATCTGTTGGTAATTGAAAAATAACATCAAGCGACAATGTAGGATTTTTATATTCCTAATAAATTGAAAGAATAAGTAAAAAATAGTATCTAAATAAGTAAAAAATAGTATCTAAATAATAGGTGAAGAAAGGGTAAAAAAGTAACGTATGATGAGGATATTTTATTCGACTAGATACGAGATCATATTTTATGATTATTTTTTAGATTTTATGAATTCTTTATAATTTTGTGTAATTTTTCTATATTCTATAGCTAAATTTCTTTGTTTTAAAATGTTTTACAATTATTCTGTGCCTAAATTATAAAAGCCTTAACAGCATCACCTCTGAAGAGATATCTCAAAAAATTTTACTACTTTCTAACACACCACGTATCAGTTTATGTGTGAAAGCATTTCTATTTAAATTCAGATGAACCTAAAAATAATAGAATGATCCATTCTTCACGTGCGCCTCATTCTACACACTGTAAGTCTCTTTTAGTAGCGAAAATGTATACGAGTAAACCAATTGCAGACTAGTGTAATTTAACATTAGTTTAACTGAAACTGAAACAAGTTAAGCCAGAGCCTTAATTAACGGCAACAGGATTCCACTTATACAAATATGTAGAAATTCCAAACTGTTTCTATCATAGTTACTAGTCCTATATTAAATATCAGCGCATATATCATAAATCATTAAAATTTGTGAAAATAAAAACATTTTTATATGGTGTGATATTATATATTTTAATATTTTGAGACAATGTATGTGCGAGGAAATACAACGCTCTTGACTAATCTGTGGATGTGCAAAATAAATTATGATAATATATAACAATTGTTTCGTATTTAGAATCTTGAACAGATAATGTGACATGAATGTTTAATCTTGTATACTAATAATTTTTCTATAGATAAGAAAAGCCTTTACGGAGTGAGAAACTAAGTTTCCTCAATGTTAAGACCTTTTTTTCTTTAAAATAAGCAAGATCGATGTTATGTTCCTTTGTTTTGAAATTCTACGAGATTGATAAAGTTATAGTACTGCCATGAAGGACTCCCTTCCCACATTGATCAGACCATTGAAAGTGAACCTGTTTTAATGATAAAAAACCGGTTGATGATAGGTGTTGGCTATGTAGGGTATCATGATCACTCAAGACTCTAAATTTTAAAGGTGAAAAAAATTTTTAATTTATCTTTCATCAACTGTAAAATTCACCGTTTACGGAGTTCATTACAGAAATGCAGAGTGCTTATCGTTGATATAATAATAATAATAATTTTTTTTTTATAGAGGAGGAGAAAAATCCTTTATGGATTCTCGGGACAGGTCCCAGGGTATGTGGGCATCACCAACACATAGGCATACGCACTAAAAAACTACCTCCTAGGTGCATTTTCTCGACTACTTCCCGCAGCTCTGAAAAGACCTGCAAGTCTGAGTCGGCAGGCGTGCACCGAGCAAATCTCACCGTGGCTCCCCACCCAGAAAATCGCCATTTGTCATTAGTTCGGGGAGGGGACCAGGATGTTCGCCTTTGGGCGCCACCAGATCCCAGCAAAATAGAAGAATATAAAGAAGGCCCGCATTTTTCCGTCTGATGATATCCGTGACGAAATAGGCAGTCCTTCCCCATGTCTCCTGTGTGAAGAGCATCAAGGGGACGATGCCTTCCGCAGTAACCCTTCCAACATCTTTCCCCAGTAGCGCCCTCTGTTGCTCGCACTGCCCGCACACAAAAAATGTATGATGGGCATCGTCTTTTGCGGATCCACAGTATAGACAACCTGGATGGGCGACTTTTCCGATATTGTGCAAGTACACGCCGAAGTACCCGTGACTGGACAGCATCTGGGTAATATAGTAATTTACGTACCTGTGTTGCAGACGATGCCGTCCATCACGTCCGCGCTCATAGGCATGTTTTTACGGAACATGCCTAATTTGCCGTTATGATTTTTTAACCATATCCCCATGGATACTTGTTCAGATCTTCACCCAGCTTTTTCCAGCATCCGTGTTTACTAGCTTTGATTGCTCGCTTTAGAGTCTTATTCGCAGTTACATGTTAGGCGATCCTAAGAGCGACATCGCGTTCGCGCCTTTGAGCCCTTTGGGCTATGCGGTGCAGCCGCAGTCGTTGCCGTCGCAGCTCCGCGACTTCGTCCATCTACCAATAAGTCGGACGACGGCATCGCGTACTTGCAGGCTTGGCGGATCAGATGCATTGTAGCTTCGGTTACCGCTTTCATACGCTGGCAAAGTGTTGCGCTCTTTGGTAATTCAACCAGGAGGCGTTGTCCGCGTTCTAGCGCCTGGGAAAACTTCTCGTGATCCATCCTCGCGACGATTGATCTGGCTGGGCGATACATCAGGGATAGTCTCCCTATAGCCAGTTCTCCGAAAGTTCGACGTAGAGGCGATCTAGATGACATGTCCATCACCCGGCTTCCCCTTAAGTCCGGCAAGGATTCCTTCCACTCGAGAGCTTTGCTGTTCAAATCCCTAGCCACTACCATCTTCCCCTGCATTTATCTTGCCCCATCCTCAAGGGCGTCCAGTTTAGACTGGAAACGCCCGATGGCCTCTCTCGGGGTGAGATAGCAGCTGACGTAATTTACGTTGTTGCCCTTCACCCAGACGAAGCCGCGGCCAGATCCGTAGCGCTCGACTCGAAAGCGGCGTGAGTTGAAAATTCAAATTGCTGCAGTACCGAGGCCATCACGATACTAGACCCCTATATCTCCATCTCGATATTGTTTGCTAACGATGACGACAGCGCCTTATCAAGACAGATCTGCGTAAAGAGGTTGTTCGCCGTCCGACTCCTACTCAATTCCTACAGGACATTAACCATTATGGCGAGACTTGGCAAGGGCTTAGCGAAACACCGCACAAGCCCCAGACCCCACAAAGTGATTTAACGCTGCAGCCGTGGTCTCCAGCAAGGGAAACACTGTGGAGGCATTCTACAGTCAGACGCCTGGTGTCTCTACCGCCCGCACTGAAAGCAGGCAGTGCTCCTGTCTGGGCCATCACAACTCGAACCGCGGTGTCCATAGCCGAGACATCTGTAACAGCGTTAGACCTGGACCCGATGGCTAGTCATTTACCGACTTTCTTCTCCCTCGTTAGCCGCACATCGAGGGGCCAGCATAGTCGCGCAAGGCGCCAAGGAGGGATGTCTTCACTTCGTCGAGTGTCGCCCAGCCTTCTACTTCTGTGATCTCCAAGGTAATCTTGGGAGTCAGAGCGCAAAGTGACGCGTTTTACCCGATAACCTCTTTGTGGGCGTTAGTAAAGCCCTCCTTGCCCTCCACCGAAACTTTCTTAAATTCCATCATGATATCACCGTTTAATATTCGGCGGATGACTTTGATAGTGAGTCCGTGTTGCGATGGCTCAACCTTATGTCGGATCCCTCCAAGGATCTCCGCGGACTTGAGGAGCAACGCCTCTTGCCCTTTTTGATTTTATAGGTTTAAGGGCTTCTCCTGATTTGTCAGACGCCTCTTCTCCTGCCTCGTGGGAGGGTTGAGATTGTAAATTACCTCCAAGTGCTGCTGATCGATTCACAAGAACACTTGACTTATATGCCTGGCGGTCTACCTCCCTCGTGTATGTATCTAGCTCCTCTTCTGCCGGCAAGTCAGTAAATGCTCACTAGTTTTATTTTTAAGCTTCTTCGCTTCGGCTTAGTGAAGTCTCCTCTGAAACGAGCCAGAAGGTCAATGGGGATCATCCCGAATCACTAGACAATCTGCCTCCGAGACCGTGCGATACGAACATGGTACACGAAGAGCGCATCTCCTCTGAACAGCCGCTATTCGCCTGCGGTACACTTCGTTCTGCAGCGCGTCGGTCTAAACTTCAGCGCCGTAAAGCATGACAGACTCAGCAGATTGCTGTAACAGCCGCCTGATGCAGGAGCATGGTCCTCCCACGTTTACCATGACCCTGTAAATGAAGGCCGTCACCATCGCCGCCTTGGACGTCGACATACGAATATGTTCCCAGAAGGTGAGCTGATATCTAGCATTACCCTCAGGTTCGTGAACAATGCCTTGGTCAGAACCGACACCTTTTCAATATTTAGCGGTTGCACTTTGGACGACGCGCTTTTTCGTGAGGAGCATCATCTCAGTTTTGCCCTTTGCTATTTCCAGCTCATGAACGCCCATCCAATGGCGAATTCTGCTTAGGGTCTGATCGATGCAAATCTGTGCGAGCATCACATTGCGCACAATAATAACACCTGCCACGTCCTATCCGCATACCCCATCAATGAGCAGCACGAACGCTGTCCAATCGGAGGATTCCGTCATAGAAAATATTCCATAGATAGTCTCTCAGGGTAGAGCCTTGGGCTTTGCTACACGTTAGCTTCATTCGCTTAGCCTTCTACCGTGTCGTAAAGAATGGATCTGTTTTAAATAATCTCTGACGATCTGAAGTAGATACTAGGTACCATGAAGTATCCTTTTCCACTACTTCCAGCATGTCAGTCCGCCTATCGGAGTATTTTTGACATCGAATATCACTAGAAATCACGTGGGCGGGGAGAAATGATCCCACTGCTTTTTAGTCCTGGTCGCCTCCACTACCTCCTGGATAGCATTTATTGTCGATCGCCCTCTCCGAAAGTCGTACTGCCTCTCGGAAAGATCGCCAGATGTTAAAAGGGCCTTCTGTAGGCAGGGTCTCGCCAGCTTTTCCACGTATTTACCGGCGGTGTCTAGCATGCATAAGGCTCTGTTTGCCGACGGAGTACTAGAATATCCATTTTGCTTGCTTATCAGCAGAAGTTCCGCGTCCTTCCAGGGAGGATAAAATATTCCCGTGCGAAGACACGAGTTGTACATGCCAAGCAAAAATTGAGAATGGCATTATCTCATTAGTCTCCTTTTGCTCTAGAAATAATATTGTTTCGGAAATTGGTTCTTTATCTAAAAATTCTTCAAGTAAATAATATATCCGGAATCGCTTTTTATCACGATGTGAGCATTTACGCCGGAAGTCCGTCGGGCCCCGGCGCCTTGTTGTTCTTCAGAGACCATATTGCTCTCTCTGGCTCCGTCCTTATGAAAAGCGGAGCCTTAGCGCTCTCGAGAGCCAGCGTGGTGTAATGGCAGTCGCCGGCTGTATATATCACCTGTCAGTTCTGCATGTGGCTAGGATTTCTGTCGCGAAGGTTGCATCAGGGATGATCTCCCTGTAGCCGAACCTCCGACATAGATCTGATGTTCTGAACAACCAGACCTAGCATGGAAGCCATGTCCATCACCCGTCTTCCTTTGGAGTCCGGTACCGATTTTCCCATTTGAGAACATTGCTGTTCAAATCCCTAACCACTACTAGCTCCCCCATTTCTCTCGCCATATTCTCAAGGGGATCTAGATTAGACTGGAAACCCCCGATGACCTCATTCGGGGTGAGGTAGCACCTGAAGTAATTTATGGCATTGCTCCTCACCCAGATGATATCCATAGCACTTGAAATCGGTGCGGGTGGAAAACCTGAATCACCGTGGTACCATGGACATCATTATGCCAGACCCACGTATCTCTATCCCAATATTTTTTACTGACGACGACGATGTAAGTGTCCTTGTCAAGGCAGATCTACGTGAGCAGGTCGCCCGCTATTCGACTACAGTTCACCTCACCTGCAAACACCTCACAACTCTCAATGCTTTCAACGCCGCAAGCGTCCATTTCGTCAAGTGTTCCGCAGCGGTCCACGTGTTTTATCTCCAAGGTAGTTTTTGGAGTCAGACCGTCGCCGCGTGCCCTACACCGAAACTTTCTTGAATTCAATTAGGACATCATTGTTGAATATTCGGCGGATGTCCTTGATCAATAGCCCGTGCTGCGAAGGGCCGACTTGGCACCGTGTCCCTTCCAGACACCACAAAGGTCTTCGCCTCCGCGGGTTTAAGGATTAGCGCCTCAGGCCCTGCCCTTTTCCCTATATTAACTTTTGTTTTTATGGAGGCTTCTCTGGATTTCGTGACCCTTTTTGGTTTACGTCTTCTTCTTTTTGGCCTTCATCTTTTCCTACCTCGTGGGAACGTTCCAATTCGATCAATATCAATTCTATGCTTTCTATCAGAGGTTCTGAAGAAGATTGCTCATGAGCAATTACTGATATGAACAGAACGCATGTTAATAATGTATTAGAGTAGATTCTTTTTATGCAACTAGCCGACTTTTGTGAGTCTAAAAGAGTATGAGCTAATTACTTAACTATATATATATATATATATATATATATATATATATATATATATATATATATAATACTAATTTCTGAAGACAAAGCGTGTTTTTGTCTGTATACGATAAACAAAAAAATTCTGATCAATCAATTGCAATCAATAGAAATCAATTGCTCTGAAATTAGACATATAGCTTCTAAATTATCTTAGGAAGCACATAGGCTATGTTTTTTATTAAATATCATTTTACTTTCATCAATAAATTAAGTGAACTATCTTAGCAGTCAGTTTCACCGGCGGCTAGCAGATGGCCTCTAGAATCTTAATATCAACTCAAAGTAGTCGGCTTAAAGTATTAATACCAGGCAGTTTAGTTGAATGACCATATCGAACTTTGGGATTTGTATTCTAAAGAAGGTGTGTTCGTCGATATTTTTTTTTGTTCTTCAGGTTAAGCTAACACTATTCACACAACTTATGGATATCTTTCGAATTTTATAAATTTTATTTTTTGCCTTATGCTGGAAAATCTCGATCTCTCTCTCTATTTCTTTCGCTCTCTCTCTCTCTCACTCTCTCTCTCTCTCTCTCTCTCTCACTCTCTTTCTCTCTCTGTCTTTTGATATAAAATGCTTGTGTATTCCAAATCATACTGAGCATAATGTGTGACGACAAATTATGTTTGTTGTGTTATATTCTTATTTTTCTTTACACACACACACACACACACACACACACACACACACACACACACACACATATATATATATATATATATATGTATAGATATTGTAACCTATGCTCTGATGCGGGGATAGGGGCGAAATAAAGCCAGTCTAATACACGAGATTCGAGTGGTTGAGAACATTATTTATTGACGAAACTATATGCAAATTCTGTTCATAAGAACATACTTCGTTAAGGGGATGCGTTGGCATGGTAGGAAACGAATGCGGAAAGAATACTCCGTTGCAGATACGCATTGTGAGACGAGAGAATGCGGAATCTACTATGAAATACTAATCGGTACTTGGCGGATAGATGCCGTTGATCACCGGAGGCCGTTGATCCTGGTGGCTGTCGTTTGGGACACACGGGCTGAATATCGTGCGATAGCAATGGAGAGCGGCGGCCCGACAGCGCTGCGTATGTTGCGGCGGCTGCACGTACATTTGGTGTTCACCTATATATATATATATATAGCGAGATATTGAATGACTCGAAATCCGCGGCCGTCGAAATGACGGTTATAAATTCCCCCCTTCCAAAGCCGAAGTGGGGTGGTAGGCCCACTATGTCATAATCTGCTCCAAATGCGGGTCTTTTGCGAGGGGTGCGTAAGGAGTGGATATGCAGGGTTCGGTGTTAACATAACCAATTCGGGATTAAATTTTTACTTATAATGAGTGCGTTGTCTGTTCTATTCACCAATAACAATATGGCGGCCCGTAATTTGAAAATAGTACATTTCTTACCGAGTATGGAATGTCTTTATTTACAAAACGACAGGTTTGCAGCGCGAAGCGAAGCCGAGGGTTGTAACGAGGTTCATAAAAAAGTCTTTTTGTACTAGTTAAGGACTATATTTTTCCTCATGAGAACCGGAATCAAGCGGTGAAGGTACGATTTGTAGGTTAGAATGAGGAAAAAAACATTCTTAACTACTTGCTCCTAACCTAGTTTAATTTTATGGTCGTAAATTAATGTTATAATTATTCCGAATTTTTACTCTATGTTTAACCTAACTATTTTCATAAATATGGAACATATATTATTTTACATTTGCTAATAGAAATCCTTGCATATAAATTAGCCTAAATTTATAAAATGAAAAAAGTTTAAAATAAAAATTTTGATTTATGATAGTACGTTGCTGTGGATACTTATCTCTATATATAATAATAAAAATAATTGGTATCAAAGTTATAGCCAAATGATCTTACAACATCGCGTGTTACTTGTATGGATGCCCAAATCTATTCTTCTACTTCATATATGCCTAATTCTATTTCTCCTTCGATACATAACTTAATTCTTACTCGATCATTAACCTATATACATAAATTTTTCTATATGCTTAGTCTAGGCCTATGTATTTGATTGAGCTGATATATTTTCGTAGCAGGCTGTACAAACGTAAAGCGACGCCATCTGCAAGCTACGTCATGGCATGGAACATATCTTTGTCGGTAAGTGGTGATAGCCTACGGCATTCTTTCAAGAAATTCCTCGACGCTTTCCTCCTTGCCGCCGTTGTATCAAACCTTCCACAGATGAGCGATTTTCTCAACATTCCTTCGCTTCTCCATCCTATTCAATAGCGTAGTTGACGGGCGCGCTCTTCACATCTCTCTGGTCGATGTGATGCCTCCTTCCAGGTCTTTTATACGGAGGGTATGAAAAAGCCGACAACGTTAGCTCGTCTGACGACAATGAAGCCCTATTTTGGTCAAAATGATTGTCAATTTTCAACTACTTCTCTACAGGTTTTCATTAATGCTGCTTTCATTAATGCTGTAGGATCTAGGTCCGTAGCATTTTCTGCAGGGTCTTTTGTACAGTTCTAATTGTTTAGTTGCATCCGCATTATTGAAATTAAAATTAAAAATCGTACTTATGTCGACTGATTTGAATTAAATTACTAAATATAGTTTATCGATCTTACAGTCGATATTAAACTAAAATAATGACAGTATGCCGGCCTTTGTTTCTTGGTATTATCACATGTAAGAGAATTATCCGAAAGAATTAGAAGTGCATTTAAAAAACATAAGATTCACGTTTACGTTAGAAACAATAATAATATTAGAAAGCTTTTTAATAGTTGTAAAGATAAGGATGATAAATTTTTGAAAACAGGAGTAGTACACAAAATAAATTGAAAAGATTGTCATAAATGTTATATTTGACAAACTGGAAGGTACCTAAAACAAAGAATATATGAACATCAGTATAGCTTACGAAGCATGAATGGAGCATCCGAGCTCAATGTACATAGTTTAAACTTGTTACATTCTTTCGACTTTGAAAATGTAAATATTTTGGAACATGGTATTAAGAATAAATATAAAAGAGAAACTTTCAAAATATTCATATTTTGAAAAATCCCAATAATGTAAATTAAAATTTAGAGTCGAGTAAATTGTACAACACTTATCATTCCTTATTAATATAGAATTTGTATTTCGAATTTAAGTTGAAGAAAAAAAGGGGGTCGTATAAATGTTACATTAATAAATTTAGAGTGGGAATGAGGTATATAAAATAGCATGCTTGGTTTTTCATTTTAGTTTAGTTCCTGAGGATGAACCGTAGCGGTTCAAAACGTCGGGCAAGAAGGTGATCCTAAATTTAAGGTGGTAGGGGCAATCAGCTCGTCCTTTACTAACATAGAATAAGTACTTTTATTTTTTTTTATCTATATTTTACTTATTATTGTATTTTTATTTTTATTTTTAATTTTCTAACATAATTTATTGCAGTAATAAGTTTTATTTCAGATTCTACGGGGGTGATCATAAACAAGGACAGTCTTACTGTCATTATTTTAACGAATATATGATATTATAAAGACTGTAAGACCGATAAAAATCTTTATGAATTTAATTCAGAACAGTCGACATAAGTGCAATTTTTAATTTTAATGAATATAAATAATATTTGATGCTTGTTTATTATTTAAATTTCTATTTGTAAATAATTTTCATTACTTCAAAAATTAAAAGCAATTTTCAATTTTTAAATTTTCCGACAAGAGGAGAAGAAAATAAATAATTTTTGCTTAAGCTGATCAGGATAGGTACACCCATGCGTATCTACAGCAGGATGCAAGAATGTATATTGAACCAATCACATAATTCGCTAATCATTATGGTCGATTTTCGGTATCAATAATAATGTTACTATTAACAAATAACAATCATAATGTTTATTAATAAATAACAGTAATCTTGGTGATTTTAATTAGTATGAATAATATTAAAAATATTAGCACCAAGAAAAGTTAATGCCAATATTATTCAATAATCATAATTCTGTTCATCACAATAATATTACCCATCGCTAGCCTGTGAAAATATAATTTTACGACTGCCACTTACATGATCGGTAGCGCAGATCATCTGCTTCTGTAATCTTAAGCTCGAGATAACCCCGTGTAGAAGGTGAAGTCACGTAATTGGCACTGGCATCGGGCGTTTCTCCGAGCTGCGGGTAGCAATGATGAGAGGCTCGTTCTGCACTTGAAAGTATAAGCGATATTTACTTACTGTAGAGTTCGGGCATGGGTGGGCTGGGAAACGAAATTCAGTGGTGTAGGGCGATATACATAGATATATAAATACATAGATATAGGTATACATATTCATGTGTTGAAATCTACAGGCTATAGATTCGCGTCGCTATATATATCATACTAATTTCTAAAGACAAAGGGTGTTTTTGTTTGTACAGGAGAAACAAAAATAATTCTGAATCAATTGCTCTGAAAGTTGACATATAGATTTTCTATTATATTGGGAAGGACATAAATTAACGGTTTTAACAGCCACTAGGTGCCGTCTGGAACGAACATCAACTCAAAGTAGTTCGCTTAAAGTATACCAGGCCAACTCAGACGAATAATCATACCCAACTTTCGGATTCGTATCCTAAAGAAGGTGTGACGTCAATTGATATTACCATTTTTGTTCTTCAGGTTTGTCTGACATTACTCTTACGCATTATGGATATTGTTTGATTTTTGTAAATTTTATTATCTTTTACGTGGGAAAATCTGTCTCTCGGTCTTTCTTTCTCTGTCATCTCTTATAAAATGGTTTTTTATGCCAATCATACTTGTTAAATTATTGTGTTGAATTAGAGAGGGAAACGGGAGGGGAACGCACACACGACACTTGTAGCTCAACTCTATTTATTAAAATCTTGTTACAGGCTGTGCCCAACATGGCAATGTAAGATCAATTATATGTCGCTCACTGTCTCCCTCAGTAGGTGAACCCCCTCCGTCAGTTGCTCCCGCTGGCCCTGTTGTCCATGGGTGAGCGAACGCCCGATGCTGAGTCCGTTGGTCTTCTAGTCCTCTCCGGTCCTCGTTTCTGTTGTGTCACACAAACCTGCTTTCGCGTTCGCGTTTGCTTCACTACTGACTCACAGACCGCGCGCCTGGCTCTCGAGAGCCGGAGGGTCCGATGGTGGGAAGGCGAGCGCGCGCAATAAACCGATAAACCGGCGTTCCATAGGCAGCGCGCCGCGCGCCTATCAGGTGGGAAGTGCCCGCGCGTGAGCGCGAGAGTGAGCCAATCGGGGGCCGAGCAGGAGGTTGCCGCGCTGGAAAATAAGAGTAGATTGCGCGGCAACAGGATGTAAGGAGCGAAATTTTAACATACCGCCCGCATCGTTCCCGGAACGACACGATGGCTGGATGAGACCATGGTGCATGTGGAACCCTGGACCTGATAACGTTGCGCAGATCACTGTTATCGTGATCACTGGGCCTCGTGAAATCTCCATCCTTTGTTTTGATCTTCACTACTCGGACTTGATGATCCGATCCAGGGTAAATCTCCAAGACGCGCCCGAGTGGCCATCGACCGTAGCTCGACAGTAGAGATGTGTCGGTGTTCATAACGACGTCACCGACAGCGATTTCTGTGCGAGGGCGCTGCCACCTTCAGCGTAGTAGGAGAGTATTCAAATACTCGCGACTACAGTGTTCCCAGAAGTGGTTACGGAGTCCAGTGACCAGTCGCCAATGTGTGGCGTGATCGATGTCACGATTGGTATTTGGTTCAGGATGAGAGGTGAGGGGTCCTCCAAGAACCAGGTGTGCCGGTGTCAAGACATCGATATCGTCCGCGTTGCCTGAGGTTGGTCCCAGAGGTCGGCTGTTGAGGACCGCCTCAATCTGGACGAGGAGCGTCGTAAACTCTTCATATGTCAATTTACGCGGACCCGCTACTCAGCGAACATGAGTCTACATCAACTTCATCCCAGCTTCTCAGAGACTTCCCGGATCTCTTCGCCGTAGCGCTGACGCTGCCTCCTTCTAATACTGAGAAGGTATTCACGATCCAGATCTTCCGGCGTTAATGGATCGAATACGGCCGGTGAAGAGGGATCCACTCGCCGTCGGAAGAGTCGACGATAGCGGACAAGCGCTCGGAGAAGATGGTTGAGGTCTGAGAAATGGTTGGCGATCTCGGTCGGAGGTGGCCGGTCCACGACACGCGTAAGCAGTGACGTTGTTGATGGGAAAGGTCGCATCCCTAGTGGTAGCTGAGTCCAAGCGGTGGCATGATCGCTGAGCCATGCTGGTCCTGACCACCAAACGTGATTCGAAGCCAGTTGAATCGGGTTCGAACCCCTTGTGGCGATATCTGCTGGGTTATCTGTACTGGGTACGTACCCCTATGTGCAATCCGGTATCATCTCGTGGATGTGGCATACGTAGTTGTACAAAATCGTTGTCCACTGGGCGCTCCGACCGGAGCCAATGCAGCACGATTCGCTCCAGGCGCGGCACATCTCAGAGGGTATGTCCAGACTATCCGAAGTAAAACGTAGGAGGCGTGCCGCGAGCAATACCGCTCTGAGCTCGAGGCGGGGAATCGTGACGCGGCAGGATGGTCGAGTAGACAAGCCGTTTAGCGGTATAAGTTTTGTCCTTGCTGCCACTAGTGTGACGCGAACTTCCGGGCCAGCTTGAGCACGGAGGTAGACGGCAGCTGCAATCGCTCGCTGACTCGCATCCGCAAAGACATGTAGTTGCATACCAGTTGAGGGTGTCCAGTGGAGCCATCGAGGTAATTCGATTATTTATTTCCCGCAGACTTGTACGGAACTCCTGCCACTGCTGCATCTTGTTTCTTGGGACAGTAGAGTCCCACTCGAGCAGCTCCTGCATGAACATCTTCGCCACGAGGATGACCGGGGACAACCATCCTGCAGGGTCGAACAAGCGGGCGACCTCAGCCAGGACCACTTACTTCGTGACTCACGCGTCTGAATCCAGAAGCGGCGGGGCAAATCTAATGCGGTCTGCTACGGCGTCCCACAGAATTCCTAGTTCGTTGACGGGGCCGACTGATGAAAACTGTAACCAATTAGGTCGCAAGCGGTCCTCCAGAGGAATCTCCTCGAGGAGACACCTGGAATTGCACACCCATTTTTTCAGCATGAATCCCCCTTTCTGTAGCAGTTGTGCCAACTGATTCCGTCGAACTAAGGCCTCCTCTTCACAACTAGTGCCACATAGGAAGTCATCGACATAAAGCTCCTGCTCAATGGCTCGAACGGCCTCGGAAAAGGCAGCTCCTTCATGGCAGCTGAGCTGCTTCAGGGTGCGCAGTGCCAGGTACGGTGCACAAGTTTCGCCGTAAGTCACGGTGCGGAGGGCGTAATGCTTCGGTCGGTCGGATTCTAAGGGACTCCAAACGATGCGTTGCAAATCGGTGTCAATCCTCCGGACCCAGATTTGTCTGAACATCATCCGGATGTCGGCACAGAAGGCAACGGCCTACCATCTCCAGCGCGTCATCACCGTAATCAAGTTGTTCTGCAACTTGGGCCCCGGGTTGAGGATGTCGTTTAGACTGCTGCCGCTTGTGGTTGGGCAAGAAACATTGAAGACTACACGCAACTTTGTTCCCCCATCCTTCCGCTGCCAGACGCCATGATGAGGGAGGTAGTACGTGGTGTTCGAAGGAGCTTTGAGCTCCTCCTCGGTGAGTAGTCGCATGTGACCGAGTTCTATATATTCCGCCATGCAGTTGATGTACTCCTTTTTCAGGAGGGGTCCCGTGTCATCCGTCGGTGAAGCGATGCTAGAGAATGTAGGGCGCTTTTTAGGCTGTCAATCAAGAAGGAGAGGTGTCCTGGAATGACAGGAAGAGGCACGATGTAACGACCCGTCCCATCTCGCTTGTGGCCGCTGGCGTACAACGTTTCAGATGCTGCATCTGACCGGGACTGTCTCACAACTCGAGGTATCGCTTCTGTGTCCCAAAAACGCTGTAAAACACCCATCAAGACCTCATGCCAGTGAACTGGGGGCGGGTCGACAAAAGTAAGATGAGCGGCGGTGGTGGGGCTCAGTGCACCATCTGATCCACCGGCGATGGTCCAGCCGAACGCCTTTCTCTGAGCGATGTACTGTTCACGGCGAATGAGACCTGGGAGCACGATGCAGTGGTAAATGTTGACACCCAAAACTATGTCGACGCCTTGAGGTTCAGAGAAACGGGGGTCCGCCAGGTGGAGATCACCGAAGAGCCGAACGATGCTCTTCTGCAAGGGGCTCGTTGGTGTCTTTATCCGTAAGCTCTTGATGCCATAAGCAGCGAATCGGATGGGTTTCGACGAATGGGGGAGGTGGATGTAGAGATGCGTTCGAATCAGCGTTGATCCCATAAATCCGCCCAGGACGCCCGTTATGCCTACTCTCACCGTTTGCGCCTCATGGCCGAGTCTTGAAGCCAGACGAATATCGAGGAAGGTGGACTCTGCGCGTGGATCGAGTAACGCCCGGACCCACTGGCGCGGTCTTGATGCATGCCCCAATGCGACTAAGGCAGTGGGTAGAACTCGTAGTCTAGCTGAGGAGGCTGCTGAAGACATAGCCTCGGCATTGGAGGGTTCGCTAATCTCGGCTCCTTGCACTCGTTTTAAAGGACGCTCGGTGCCCGTGAAATGGCGAGGTCTCTTCTCCGCAGATCCATGAAGGAGTGTATGGTGCTGGCCTCCACACGTGGTACAGGATGATGCTGAAGCGCAGTCTGCTGCGGCATGCTCCGGTTTGAGGCAGTTGAAACATAGTTTATCTTGACGCGTTAAGACTCGACGTTCACGAGGGTGCAGAGCTTTAAAACGCGAGCACGGCCGAGGTAGTGCGGGTTCCGGCAGATGACGTACGGTACTATCGTCGTGGCAAGAACGTTCATGCCTCTGGGGCCTGATGGTTTGGTGCTTCCCCATCTGGATGAGCCACAATTGCCTTTGGAGCGTCGCGTCGCCTCCAGGCACTGGAGAGTGCGATATCGTCGTTGGAGAAAAGCCGAGCAATGCACGAATGTCGGAGAATAGACATATGGAAGAGTGGCAGTCACTTCCAGGGTCTCTAGTTCCTCCTCCCAACCTCGGCGGGTCGTTAGGTCCATGGCTTCAATGGCAAAAAGGATAAGCCAGTCGTCCCAGCTATCGACGGGGCGCCCGAGTGTCCACAATTGATCACGGTGTCGTCTCAATTCATCCAGCAGGTGCTGGATGCATGTTGCCGACTCTTCCTTCAGCGGCTGGAGGTGCTTCAGAGCCTACAAGTGATCTTGGACAAGTAGGCGATGATGGTCGTACCTGGTTTCTAGACATTTCCATGCTATATCGTAGTTTGGCTCAGTCACTTGCAGGCTGTCGAGCGCGTATTTGGCATCCCCTTGGACGTGGGTTTTCAGGTAATACAGCTTGTCCACAGCACTGAGGCGGTGCTCATTGTGAATCAGTGATCGAAACAGGTCACGGAAGGACTCCCAATCCTCCCGTCGTCCACTGAAGGAGGGGATTACGATCCGTGGTGGTCGACTCAGACCTCGAGAATCCTCCGGGTTGGGTGTGCTGGCCGCCAGTGGTTCTCGGGGTGAACGCGCGCGTGCGTCATAGATCCGCCCTCGGGCCCTGATGTAACTGCCTTCGATCCTGCTGTAGCGTCTTTCGAGGAGGTAAGAATGGTCTTCGGCGAGGCCCGAGCGAAGTATTACCACATGGTTGCTCTCAAAGCTTGACCAGTACCGGTCCAACATTTCGAGATGACTCTGCAGCAATCCGTCGTTCCACTCGCCGATGGGCGCCTCCTGAACAGGGGCGACCGCTTCCTTGATGGTCACCATCAGATCCTCCTGCGTCGCAAGTGTTGAGTCCATCTCTGAAAACATAATTGATTAGTGCCCTGAAACCGACGCGATTCAACGAGGCGGCTAGACAGGATTCGGTAGCTTCCTCCGCGACGGAGCTAACAAAGATGCCAGTCGCTAGACTGCGAGTGCTGCATTTCATGTCAGACCCAACCCAGAAGCACCGCATAGCCAAACGTTACGTGACGAGGCCTCTTTCTAAACGCTGGACGGGTGGCCTTGGTATCAGTCGCAAGCGCTCAGTCCCTGAGCGCGACCACACCAGACGCTTAAGACAGCGAGGCGAGTCTTCGCCAGACGTCACGTAACGAGTATTGCGTCGGACGCTAGACGGGCATCTTCAAGTGTGTCTGATCAGAGACACGATGTCCCGAAGTGTGACTTTGACGGATGTTCCTTCAGAACAAGACCGGCCCTCGGTCAGACGCCCCTTTGAACGAGACCGACTCGTATCCTATTCCGAAGGGGGTCTCACGGGCGAAAGAGAGAGGGAGAGAGAGTAAGAAAGAAAGAAAGAGGGGGAGGTATGTAATGAGAGAGAGAAGAAGAGAGAGATAAACATAGAGCGAGAAAGGGGAAAAGGAGCGAGAGAGAAAGAGAGAGGGAGAGAGAAAGATGGAGCGAGAAAGAGAGAGGGAGAGCACGGTGGAGAGGGAAGTAGAGTCAAGGTGAGAAAGATAGTGAGTGAATGAGAAATTGCATGATGAGAAGATGAGGGGTACAGAGGAACAGAGAGAGGGAAAAAGAGAGGGATAGAGGGCGAAAGAGAGAGGTAAAAGTAGAGGGAGAGAGAGAGTAAGAGAGAAAGAGAGAGGGGGAGATATGTAATGAGAGAGAAAAGAAGAGAGAGAGATAAACATAGAGCGAGGGAAAGAGGGAGGAGAGCGAGAGAGAGAGACCCCAATTTCTCACTTATTAGCCGCGCACAGGACGTGTGCGAGTTTCCCTCCCACTCGATCCGGCTCGAAGGACCAATGTTAAATTATTGTGTTGAATTAGAAAGGGAAACGGGAGGGGAACTCACACACGACACTTGTAGCTCAACTCTATTTATTAAAGTCTTGTTACAGGCCCAACATGGCAATGTAAGATCAATTATATGTCGCTCACTGTTTCCCTCAGTAGGTGAACCCCCTCCGTCTGTTGCTCCCGCTGGCCCTGTTGTCCGTGGATGAGCGAACACCCGATGCTGAGCCAGTTGGTCTTCTAGTCCTCTCCGGTCTTCGTTTCTGTTATGTCACTCAAACTCCGCGTTCGCTTGTGCTTCACTACTGACTCGCAGACCGCGCGCCTGGCTCTCGAGAGCCGGACGGGTCCGATGGTGGGAAGGCGAGCGCGCGCAATAAACCGGCACTCCATAGGCAGCGCGCCGCGCGCCTATCAGGTAGGAAGTGCACGCGCGTGAGCGCGAGAGTGAGACAATCGGGGGTCGAGCAGGAGGTTGCCGCGCGGGAAAATAAGAGTAGATTGCGCGGCAACAGGATGTAAGGAGCGAAATTTTAACAATACTGAACATAATTTGTGACGAGAAATTATGTTTTTTTATTACACGTTATATTAACTTCAACATCCTATCAACTAAACACAATACTCCCCGTAGAAGTCATTCGGAAACACCTAGATATCTTATTTTACCGTCGCAATACGAATCTTCCCATAGAAGTTGATTTTTTCATACCTCGACATCGTTTTCGATTAACTAAATACAATATTCCACACACAAATCTCTCAGAGACACCTGGACATCGCATTCTATCATCCGAACATACAACTGCCCATATCAATCGTCTTGAGGCAATGAGATATCGTAATCAACTGCTCGCACACGCCAATACAATATTTCTCAGAAGAAGCCGTATTTAAAATGTGTATATATAATATGTACAATATAATATACATAATATATATATATATGTATATATATATATATATATATTTGATATTTATGTTTTTTCAATTAAATCCCGTGGATATTTTCGTAGTGATGCCAACTGAAATGCAAGCAAAATGGTATGGCGAATAGCATATTTTTTAAGCAGATGATGGACATTGCCTTTTTATGCAGAAGTGATGATATATCTACGTATACATAGTTTCGAGATTTGTAAAAAAACCCTGTTTTGCCATCAATTCTTTGGTTCAAACTAAAAAAACAGTCTCTTTCACAATTCTGAAATTAATAGAATGTATAAAAACAAAAATATAATTTATCGTCACAAACTATATTCAGTATGATTTGGCATACCGAACAAATTTATAAGAGAAGGAGAAAAAAAAAGACAGAAAGAGAGAGAGAGAGAGAGAGAGAGAGAGAGAGATTTTCTCACGTAAGAGAAAATAAAATTTACAAAAATCAAAAGATATCCATAAGGTGTGAGAGTAGTGTCAGATGAACGTGAAAAACAAAAAAAATAATACCGACTAACGCCAGACCTTCTTTAGGATACGAATCCCAAAATTGGATATGAACATTCGTTTGAGCTGGCCTGGTATTAATACTTTCAGGGGACTACTATGAGTTGATGCTGGTGATTCAAGACGCCACCTAGTAGCCGCTGGTCGAACTGATTGTTAAAACCATTAACTTAATTTATTGATGAAAGTAAAATGATTTTCAATAAAAAACATAGCCTATGTCCTTCCCAGGATAATATAGAATCTATATATCAAATTTCAGAACAATCGGTTCAGTAGTTTTTTCGGTTATTGTGTACAAACAAAAACACGCTTTGTCTTTAAAAAATTAGTATGATATGATATGATATGATATATATATATGTATATATATATATATATATATATATATATATATATCCATATATATCGTCACTACAGTACATCGTCACTGCATGAATAGAAACGCAATACCAGTGTTCGCTTAAAAAATACGCATAACAACATTTTGCTTGAAGTTCAGTTATCACCACTACTAAAATATTCGCACTATTTAATTACAAAAAAGAAAAGATACGATATATATATATATATATATATATATATATATATATACACACATTTTAAATACAATTTCTACTGAGAAATATTGTATTGGCGTGAACGGGCGGTTGAGCACGTCATCTCGTTGCCTCAAGATGATTTCTATAGTAAGCTTAGTGTTCGGATGTCTCTGGAAGATTTCTACGGGGAGTATTTTATTTAGTTTATAGAAAATGTCGTATAGCTATGTAAGAACGACTTCTAGGGCAAGTATCTTTTATAGTGAGTGGGAAAGAATGTCCAGGAATATCGGGACAACTTCTATGAAGATTCGTATTGTATCATTCGAACACACACACCCAGTAAAAGTCGTCCCAGGATACCTGGACATCGTATTCTACCGCCCCAGCACAAAACTCTCTATAGCAGTGCTCCTGAGACATGCCCTATAGTCAGAATATGATAGTCTCCGCAAAGGTCGTCCAGAGACATTTGGACGTCCTTATGATTTTGGTTTTAGGAGCAAGCGCAAATAATTATTGTGCTGTGACATCACTTTATGCTGAATGCTATCCTGACAGACGACATCCTCATGATACAGCTATCAGGCGTTTAATGGAAAGAGCTCGTGGTCGACAGATGGTTCAACGTAGGCGCCATGGGTATGATGAAAATGATAATTGAGTTGTAACTATCCTTGCATTAATTCATCTTGATCCACACATTAGCGTTCGTCGAGTGGAAAAGGATATTGGTATATCAAAAATATTTTCTGAAAAGTACAACGAAGCTTCGATATTACGCCTATCATTTCACTTTGGTTCAAGAGCTATAGTTTGAGAATTTGCAACAGCGGATTGTGTTTTGCCAATGAGCTTTACAAATGATACAAAATGATCCCGACTTTTGGAACTTTATTGTGTTTTCTGACGAGGTCAAATTTCAAATTGATGGGGAACTGAATAGGTATAATTGCCATTACTGGTCTGATGTAAATCCTCATTGTTATTAAACTGTAACCCACCAAAGACGTTGGAATGTCATGGTATGGTGCGGGATTGTCAGTGGATACTTGATTCGTCCCTATTTTTTTAAAGGAAATGTAAATCATTATAGTTACTTGCGGCTAATAAGAGGTAAATTGCCTGGTTTGCTGGAAGATGTTGATTTAGAAACGCGATGATGAATGTAGTTCCAGCAGGACGATACAACACTATATTTTGCTCAAATCGTAAGGGTTTTTTGAATGAGCAGTATGGTATCAGATGGCTTGGGCAAGGAGGTTCGGTTAACTGGCCTGCTTGCTCACCCGATCTTACACCAACCGATTTTTATTGGTGTAAATTTTATTCGTCGAGTACGCGCTAATATTCCGAGGCAAACTTTGTGGAACACCGTTCACCATTTTCAAAGGTGTTTGACAATGTATCTTACCGTGAAGCAAATGGTCGTTATTTCGAATTTTTGCTTCGAAGTTGGTGAGGGGCGAGGAGAATCACTTTAATACTGCACCCCAAATTGAGAAGCAACGGGACTCACTCTATCCAAGAACCCCAGCGGAAACAATCCTTATAATGTCTACGTCGTTGTTTCTGGGTAGCGCTAGACGTAAGGTTAATACGCGAATAAATTTTCGTTAAAAAATCATTTTAAAAAGATAAACAGTCGACTAAACTTGCTCTCTCCAAGGTTAAGTAATGCATCTTGCTTGAGAATATGTTTATAAGGTTTGTAAGGATATGTGGGGGGATGCGGTACATCAGTGTTAAGGTTGATTAGCCCGTCTGATTTGACCTTGAAATAACCTTGAAGGTCAAGTTAAAGATAAAAAACTTTAGCCCTATTGTTTTGCACCCTTTGCCCTCTAAAACTTTTGTCAGAACCACTTTCCCCTATCTGGCTTCGGTTCCGAGTAATTCAGCTGCGCCGAGTAAAATGGATCACCATATATATCAATTACACCCAGAAACTTTTGAACAATAAACGTGGTTTGAAAATTTTTCAAAATTTCACATTGGTATAACTACTTATTATTTAGATTAAATGATCATGATATCGTGAAGTTTGGCGAGGCACTATCTATCTCCTAAATTATAAGAAAACTCAAGAAACATGTTTCATTTACTATTTCATCCTCATTCTGCATATACCTTAAAAGAAATGCCATAAGTTCCATATACCGTCTATTTATCATACAAATCATGTATCGTATATAGGCCTTATTTTGTTCCAATATGCTTGATCTTATTATAATTAAAATTATTTTCCAAATTATCGAATGGTATCGAACGACATTTATGGTATTCTCTTTTCTTTTTCGTTTGCTCTTTAGATCAGATAGGCCAGAACAAAACTAGATTCTAAAGAGCAAATAAAATGAAACTAATAATAACATTTTCGTTTTTATTTATTATTGAACTGTCGCACATCAGTAATCACAGTATAGCAATAAATATCATAAAAATCAAATCTTCCTTTAACATTTTTTTATAATGTATAGATTTTTATTTTTCTTTTCTTTCTCTTGAACATTACTTTAAAATAGTGTAGTAATAGGCTGTTGCATTATTATCGAAATTATAGAAATAGATACTCAGAAAATATTATTTTTGCGGCGATATTTATATCAATTAAACTTTTTTCCCAGACAATGGCAGCAACGAAAAGGAATGCTGGTCTGTCAGCTGTAGCACGAGCAACACTAACGGACGAGGACTTGGTATGTATATTACTAATTTATAATAAAGTTTAATGATATTTCTTGAAAATGATTAGGAATTCATATTGTTGTTGTTGTTGTTGATGATCTTGCTGTTAATATTCATTATCATAAATCAATGAATAATGATTGATGAAATATTGTGAATTAATGTTAAAGTCAAGTAAATTATACAACACTTATTATTCTTTATTGGATAAAATTATGTATTAAAATAAAATTTAATAAAATTATTGATTAAAATTGAGAGAAGTAAGGATAGGTATATAATAGTATGTTAGGTTTTTCTTTTAGATTAGTCCTCGAAGATAAACAGAAGATGTTCGAAACGTTGAACATTTAAAATAAATTGAAATTTAAGGTGATATAAGCAGTCAGATTGTCCTTTAGTAACAAAGAATATCGATTATTTTACTATTTAATTTGTTTAATTTTTAATTAAACTTTTATTTTAATTTGAGTAGTAATTTCATTTCAAAATTTACGGGGCAAGAACAGTTTAATTGTCATTATAGTAGCATAATATATTATTATATAGAGATTCATAAATATGTATAGAAAATTTTGTACGGTATATGGACAATAGTATACAATAGCTAGGTATGCTCAGGTGACTTTCAGTAGGATTTCTGCTTTCCGATGATAATATTCAATACATAGGTATCTTGAAGCTAGCTCTATGAGCAATTTCACATTTAGAAATTAGTAATCGATATTAAGATGTACCCGGATGGCTTTTACTATAACATGCATCTACAAACAAAATTGCTTGATGTTTAGGTATACTCGTACGATTTTAACGACCAATTTTTAATTCAAAAAGGATGTGTGTAAATTAATTAATAAATGTGTAAATAAGTCTACTCGGATGACTTGGAAAAAAGTACAAATAAAATACGAGTTATTAAACAACAGTGTTGGTGATATAAAACTATTTTCATATAAAACAGGCTTAAATCTTATTCTATTGAAGCAAACTTTACCTTACAAAAGAAATAGAACTCATACGGCGAAAGATCCAGGGAAGAAGATGGATGGTGTAACACTGGAATGTTTGTCGACAAACTTCTTGACGGACAATGCGAAATAAACCAGACGCATTTCACGCCTTAATATAGAAGTCGTAACTACTTCTGCCATAATGCGCGTCACTTTTTTTCTTATTCTGTCATGCATTTCATTGAGAAAATGAAAATAGAAAATACAGAAATTTGGCTTACTCATTTTGACTTTTTTGACCATTTTGGTCTCTTCTAGTGCATATCTAAAAGCCAAAATTCGTCGATATGCTATTACCATTTATAATAAATTTAAATCCTTTTTTTCATTCAAATTTTATTCTATTAAAAGTATGAATCTAAATATTTTTACAAGCTGTTTATTACTCAGACGCGAGGATTTTAGGCACTAGTTTTTCATATACTTTTCAAGTTATAATTTTCATAGAATTTTTAGCATAGCGATTCTTTGTCCATTGCTATAGATTCAGTAATCTTAATTATTATAATTATTAAAACTGTTGGCGCCACTTACATTATAAAAGTAAGTTTCAAGTGTTACGAGGTCAGACAATTATATAATGCGAAAAAATTCAAAAGTCAAGTATATTTAAAAACTAAGGTACATCTCTGCGATCCCCTTCCTGTTTTCGTGCGCCAAAAAATCTTTCATAGCTGAAAATATGGCTAAAATACTATCTTTAAACTTTAAAACAGTAAATATTGCTGTATCTGGTTTGAACGGTACAACTAATGCAATCGCTCGTGCTGAAGTACAGCTTATCCTGAAATCTCTAATAAATCCAGAATTTTCTCTTTAATTGACTCCCTTAATAGTCAAGCGTGCATGCAACTTGCTGCCAGGAGACAAAATCGTTCCTGGATATTGCGGCCACATCCATGGGCTGCACTTAACTGATCTACACTTTGAACAACCCTATACGGTGGATTGCATTCTCAGGTCATCTGTCTATAGTGTCGTGTTTTTACCTGAAATACGGCGAAATCAATCTGCACATATTGGTCCAGTGGAACTGTCGTCTGCTTTTGGCTGCATTTGAATCGGAAATGCAGAGACCGATAGTACCACGGAAACAACGGCACATCATTTAGCAGTTCATAATCAGTTTTTTGAGCCAATCAGTCGCTTCTGGGATTCAGAAGAGAGTCCTCAGGAACAGCATATGTCCCCTGTAGTACAAAAATATTGTTATCAGTTGCAAAGTATGAGGGTGGATTGATAAGTTTCCGGACTGACCAAGAGATGGCGCCACTATACCTACCGTGAGGTGGTGTTCTATAGTACCATCCTTAGATAGCTTGTAGCTATAGTTTCAGTCCGATCGCCATGTTAGTTTAGGTTTGAGAGCACGCTGAACAAGACGCCTCTGTGTTTTTCGTAAAAATGAAAAACCTGGAAAATCGTGCCGTCATCAAATACTTTTATTTGAAGGGGTTAACGCTGAAGGAAATTAAAAAAGAGATGGACTGAATATTGGGGACATCTTCCCCATCATATTCAACCGTTAAGCAGTGAGTTTCCGAGTTTAAAAGAGTCATCTGAGCACCTCTGATGAGCCTCGCTCAGGACCCCCATTGCGGTGACAACTCCAGATATGATCGAAAAAATCCATCAAATGATGCTGAAAGACCGCAGATTAAGAATGCGTGAGATAGCTGAGACCTGTAAGATGTCATATGAACGTGTAAAAAATATTTTGCACCAACATTTGTATATGGAAAAGCTCTTTGCATGATGGGTGTCGCGTTTGCTAACAGTCGACCAAAAATTGATTCGAAAGAACATTTCTACCGCCAAGATGGCGATTCGTAACCGTTAATGAAACTTGGGTCCACGATTACAATCCTGAAAACAAATAACAGCCTAAACAATGGATTGGACCAGGGGAATGAACTCCAAAGAAGGCAAAAATAAATTTCTCAGCGAACAAGGTTATGGCTACTTTTTTGGGATGCAAGAGGCATTATATACATTGATTACCTTGAAAAGGGTAAAACTATCACTGATCAATACTACGCACACTTATTGCCACATTTGAGCCATGAAGTGAAAATTAAATGACCTCATCTGGCGAAGAAACAAATCTTGTTTCATCACGATACCGCACCAGCGCATATGTCAATCGTTGCGATGGCTAAAATCATCGATCTGAAGTTTGAATTGATGCCGCAGCCTCCCTACTCTCAAGACCTAGCCCCGAGTGACTATTATCTGTTTCCTAACCTCAAAAAATGATTCAGTGGTAAGAGATTTGCAGACAATGAAGAAGTAATCAAAGCTGTAAATGGATATTATGAGGAGCTTGACGAATCAGTCTATAGAGATGGCATTACTAGACTAGAACACCGCTATGCGAAATGTATCAGCCTTGGAGGAGATTATGTTGAGAAATAAAAAAAAATTCCTAAAAACGTTGTTTTTCTTGGTCAGGCCGGAAACTTATCAACCCACCCTCGTATTGTTGAAATTCTGATATTCGCTTCATAGTTGAACTTTTTTGCAGTAAGCCGAATTTCATAGGTTCAGGCAAAATTGCCAAGGCTTATATGAATCGACTAGAATGTCATTTTTGTAATCAGCCTGAACTTTATACCGATTATCATGCTTTTACGTAAGAACATATGGACTTTAGCCATATGGAGCATGTCAGATGAATGCGAAGTTCGTGATTCATTCCTTATAATCCAGTATTCAAACAGGACGATAACAAAACATAAGGTTTGTCTTTAACGGTTCAGAAAAGGATAAAGCATGAAATTCGTTAAATGAATGTTTACATCGTGGTCAAAAGCTAGAGGAAGATATCGTTGTTATTATTAGACGGTGTTTTATAAATATGTATTTGTATGTAATATAATGAAGAATTAGTTAATTTGGTCGCACATTCATATAAAATTAGATCCACAAGTATTCTTAGAAACAGATACGTTGACGACTTCATAGCTGACGGCGATACATTGGATGAAGCCGTATAGATATATCAGGAGTTTACTGAAAGGCTTAGTTCTGCTGTTATGTCTCTCGGAAAATGCACTGAAATATAGATAAATAGATCAGAAAATCAATAACAGAAATTTCAATTTATTGATTTTTCAAGACGATTATGAAGCTTTAAATAAGAAAGAAACTTCGAAATTTCGAGTCTTGGTTTACAGTTGAATCCCTTTAACGACGCTTTTCATTTTCAAGTTAAATTACCTTCCGCAACTCCAGCAAATACACAGCGTTCCATCTTGTCAGAAGTATCTAAACTCTTCGAGCCTATAGAATTTTTGTCTTCAGTTATTATTCGTGCAAAAATATTAATTCAATCTTTGTGGGTGTAAGTTGTTGATTGGGATTTGCCCTTTTCATATCGAATTCAGAAAAGTGGCTGCTGTTCAATCAACAGCTTGCTGACTTAGACAAAATTCGAATTCGACTTCAGATAAATACAAGCAAATCCGAATCCTGGCATTTGCATAGGTTTTATGATGTTTCTGCCTGTGTGTGCCTTTACAGTTGCAATGTTTGTAGTAATGTGCATCACGGTTGCTCATCGTTAAATCTAAGGTAGGTATACTTAAAGTTGTAAGTTTACCAAAGTTGGAATTCTCCCAAACTTATCTTTAGAATTCTTTCCAAATTAGACTTTTCTCCCGAAGTGATTCCTTGTTGGTCTGACTTAAAAGTTATTCTGACCTCGCTAAGATCACATTCATCTCTTCGGAAATCATATATTGCAAATAGAGTTCGGCGATAATAACTCTCTTGCCCATAGCTGAATGATGACACGTGCCATCCTTACATAATCCAGCAAACTTAGCAACCAATGGATGTACAGCACTACAGTTCCAACAATCAACTATCTGCTAGTTAGGACCTGTTTAGATAAGTCTTTGTTGCCCATCCAATCGTCTAAAATGTTATAAAATTTTGAAAATCCTTGTTCAACTAAAGTATGCTTTATTCAAGACCATTAAAACTGGGGAAGAATGGTTTGTGCGATGTTCATCCTTCCATAAATTTGTTGCTATTATAGTTTATTGTCTTCATTGGCGTAGAAAGCTGTCATATTCTAAAGAGCAGAAAGGAAAAGGCTTCTTCTCGGCTGAGATTTCAATAGAAATTAATAATTAAATTATTACAACGTTCGGAATTGTCTAATAAGTTGCGAATCTTATCTTCAGAACAGTAACTTCCTTCATTAAATCCGTTACGCAAATTAATACCATTTATTGGTACTGATAATTTGCTTCGTGTAGACGATAGGTTACACAAATCTTTCTTATTTGAAACAGAGAAGCACGTGGCTTAAGCCTAATTATAGCTTTCAAAGTGGTGATTTGGTTCTATTTAAATATAACTTGCTTCCTCCATAAAAATGGCCATTAGGACGTATTGCAGCTTACATCGTGGTAAATATTAATTGACAAAACTAGTCACTTTGCGTACTGCTACTACTGAATACAAGCGACCGGTCAACACATTAATTTGTCTTTTATTTTTGCGTATCATATGAAATTATTCATACGAATTGGGCTATATATTCGCGCGACTTACATTATAAAAGTATATTATATTCGTTATTGACTTGGAAGGTCGACACGAGCATGAATCATCTTCAACATCACCTCGGCCATCTTGGAAACACTTAAACCACTCAAATACGCGTGAACGAAATAAAAATTCATTTCTACATATCTGGATCAATAAATTATAAGTTTCGGTTACAGTTCTTCCAAGTTTCTTACGACATCGTCCGTCTTATGATAATCATCTGTTGACCTATTCTCACATCGATTACTTTTCCGGAAAAATAAAAAGCAGCTCTTACAATATAAACTAAACATACATACTTCTTCTGTAGCAACATCAATCTCGTTGCTTCATAGTCGTAACTCGTAGTGATCTTTAATATTATCTGTATCATTTCCTTTTACATGCAATTTTCAGGAGGAAAATCCAATAGAGCATCATTTTAATATAAATTTTAAGATTTGTTAAAAATGAAAATATTACAAAAAATATTTCTGAAATTATTATTAGTGAAATACATAGCTTGTATTTCTGTAAGTGTTATTCTTATGGATCAATTCTATTTCGAAAAGAATTATTAACAGAACTATTGAAAGTAATATGAAAATTTTAGATATAATAATATATAAATATGCGAGGTGTTTTCAAATAATAAGGTGACTTTGCAAATATCGAGAACTACGTCCGTTCGATTATCGATTTTTTTTATTTTGTGTTGGTCCAGGTTTACCGTGCATATATTCATTGCTTTATCTCTAGAGCATTATTTGCTTTTGCGACAGGTAAAAGTATTTTGTGTGCTAGGCGATTCTCTTTTACCAAAAACATGGAACAAAGAATTTGCATTTAATTTTGTATCAAAAACGTAATTCAGTGCTTTAAAACTCTTGAAATATTGAAAGTTACATATGGTGAGTCTACTTCGAGTAAAAATAATGTGTATAAGTGGTACAAGCTGTTCTAAGAAGGCCGAGAAGATGTCGAAGACGAACCTCGCCCAGCACGTCTTAGTATGTCAACAACAGATGAAAACGTCCAAACAGTGAAAGATATTGTGTTAAAAAATCGTCGAATCACTGTTAGAGAAGTCGCTGAAGATGTTATCATATCGTTTGGCTGATGCCAGCTCTTTTTTGGATGTTCATGTTTTCGACATATGTGTCAGCGAAATCATTCCAAAGCTGCTTAATTTTGATCAAAAGAACCATCGTATGACCATAGCTCAGAAGATGTTGATGGAAGTCAATAATAATGTTGATTTTCTAAAAAGGTTTATAACTGGTGATCAATCATGGGTATATGGTTATCAATTCGAAATTAAAGCCCAATCGGTAGGTTGGGCTGCGCTCCAAGAGCGCAGAAGAAGAAAGAACGACGAAAGCACGCAAGGTTCGATCAAATGTCAAGATTTTCTCACTGTATTATTTAATTTGCGTGGTGTAGTGCATCAGAAATTCTTATCGCAAGGTCTTCCGGTCAATATGGATATTACCTTGAAGTTATGCGCCGTTTTCGGGACGGTACACGCAAAAAAACGTCTGGAACTTTGGAAAAACAATTTGTGGCTTTTGCATCACGATAATGCGCCTGTTCATTCATCTTTGCTTGTTTCAACTTTTCGGTCAAAGCCAACACCATAGTCATGGTCTGTATATTTACCAGATTTGTCATCCAGTGATTTTTTTTCCAAAACTGAGAAGACCCCTGAAAGGAAACCGATTTTCATCGACTGAGAAGTTAAAAACTGTGTCGCTGAATGAACTGAAGACTATAGCAAATAGTGATTATCAGAAGTGTTTCGATGATTAGATAAAGCGTTGGCACAAGTGTATTATGTCTGAGGGGGAGTACTTTGAAGGGGAAAATATAAGTATTGATTAATAAATAAATATTTTTTAAGAAAACCAAAAAGTCGTCTTATTATTTGAATACACCTCCTATAATACTATGTTATATATTAACTATTTGTGTCAGTAATTGTTATTCATTTCAATTTTGTAGAAGATGCATGTTTACAAAAAGACTTTGCAAGCAATGATCTACCCTATTTCATCAACAACGCCTCATAAATTCATAACATGGACAGCTACCTCCCCTACCTATTGTTATGAATGTGAAGGTCTACTTTGGGGAATAGCTCGCCAGGGTGTTAGATGTACTGAGTGTGGCGTTAAATGTCATGAAAAATGTAAAGATCTTCTCAACGCAGATTGCTTACAAAGTGAGTAAAGAAAACTAGTAAAATTATTATTTACCTATTAGGCCTCTATCTGTCTCTATATTCATTTTCTCTAAAACATAGTGAAAGAACAAGTGTAATACTCTAAATATATGAAGTGGTAATTTAATAGTATATTATACAAGCCAGATTATTTGTCATTGCAGAGAAGGAAGCGTGGATGTATGTGCAGCGAGAGTGGGCTTGATTTTGACAACTAAATAGATCAAATTCCATATAGGACTATTTTCTACAAGTAATGGATAAATACTCGATTATTGGTTACATAGTTGATTAAAGTTCCCCGTGCTTTAAATTGATATGTTTATGTACAGAAAGGATAACTATTTTTTATCGAGTAAAAAGTTTTTTTCTTATTACTCAACGTAATTTACTATAAGTCGGCACGTTTGCACGTTTGCGTTATATTATAGTATAACACCTGTATGTGAAAGACTGCTTTACAAGAAAATAAAATTCAAAATATCTATTTAGATCACGGAACACTGACATGTGATTAGCTTATTTATCCAGCACGTATAAGAAAAAATTTATACATCTATACTTCTTTTGTAAATTTATACCATTGAGGCTATGACAAAAGCTAGTCCTCTACAATAATCGCAGTAAAGAGTTGGCATGGTTCTCCCTCTAAGTATAAATAGGCAAAGTTTGGAACAGAATTGGATGGAAAGTGACAGTTTCTATTCATTTAATGAAAAATGCTGTCATTCCTACATACATGACTCCTATTTGCAACGATGCTCTAGATAACAGGTGATTATAATCTTCTTCAGAAATCCCACAGCTCATATCTTTTTTCTAATAGCATTCCAAATGGTATTTATTATCTTTAGTGATTTTATACAATTCTATTTTGTACTAATATCATAAACCGTCTTATTTTTTAATTTGGAACTATACTTCCTTAAATAATACCAATATAAAGTTACTATATATAAATATAATGTAATATTCACACAAGTCTCATATCCTGAATTAATTCCCGCATTCTACTATTAATCGTTATGTATAATACTAATGATATAAGGAAATAAGAAAAAAAGTACGTTCACTGATTTTCTATGAACAATCGTATAACCGTTTCTTCATGAATGAAATCATTCAGCTTTCACAGAATAATTTTACAACTTTATCGCTTTTATTAAAGTTTATAGTTATTTTCTGACTGACTTCAACATTCCTATTCTTGCAAATGTTAATCAATTTTTCTACATTATTATGACTAAATAACATTGAACTATATTATTTTCTATAATACTTCCGATTACTTCCGATAAACCATTAATATATATTAAAATAAGAACTAAACATCTTTTCACGTCATAGTTTAATGTGATTATTCCAATGCTATTTTGAAATTTTATTCACTGTCCGAGGCATCATTTCATCGATATATCTATTTATTAATTGGATAATTATTATTAATAAATATTTTTATTAACAATTCTTTTTCTCTCATGATCTTTTTTTCTCGTAATTAAGCTTTTTAAATAAGGACGATAACCAGATAAGTATATCAGAGTTGCTACCAAATGACTGAACAATTAAACGTTTTTAATCAACAAATTAAAGATAAATAGACCAGCACTAACCTCTAAATATTAATTTATTGATTTTGTTTCCTCAAACCCAAGACATTTTTAAACAATGTAATAAAATTTATAGATATCTATATTTTCAATCTAAATAATTATAAATATTTAGATTCTTTATATTCAAATTTCTCCAGTAAACAATGATCAAATATTTTGAGTATTACATGTGTTATAAATTTATAGCTATATAAAACATTTTTGGATTATTGACAAATTCATGTTTATCATTTTCCTATTTTGTTACCTTCAAAGTAACTTCATGAATCGATTGAAAGTATCAAAAATCGCACATATAGTCAGACTATAAACCTTCTGCATATTTCGAAGAAACATCTTTATTTTAAATAAAACGAAATAAAAGAATTTTAGTCTTAACAATGAGATGATAGAGATTAGAGCACTGGAAAACACCTGGTGGTGATTAAAAAAACGTTCGCTCATTATTTTTTCTCAAATTGTTTAAAACTTTATTTATAAAGATTAGTGAACTTCTCTCATTCTGTATTAAACAAAATTCAATTAAAAATGCATTGAAAAGCAATTGTCAGAGTTTTGTGAATCTGTAATTAATGTTTTTGAGAATATTTACTCAAAAAAAATATTTAAATCAGTAGCTACTGTAAAGATTAGATTCTTAACAAGCTTAAAAAATATGTGATTTTGCGTAAGCTATTTTTGATATATCCCACATTGGCTTTTTGACAAATATTCTTGAGATTTTAGGTAGAAAAATTACATTAAGATATAATCATCATAAAAAACTATGATACATAAAAGTGTACAAGTAATATTTGTATTATTCATCGACAAAACATAATTGCCATTTTATAATAGAAGCATTCTTTGTGTTTTATGCCTTTACTAAAAGATATGAGAACAAGTTCCACGTGTAAAAGGTTAATAAATGACATTTTTCAACGAATTTTAAGAAGGTTATAGAATTAGTACATTGAATTTGAAAAAAAATATCAGATGTTTCGTAGCCGTTTTAGGAAGTATTTCAATTGTTCAAAGGAATTATAAATCTTTATCATTAATAGAGAACTTAGATTCTACCTTTTTAAATATACTATTAGCAGAATAAAAAAATAATATATTACCAAGGACACAAAGTTTCAAGTGTAGAATTGTCACCTGAATAAGTATTAACATAGCAAATGTTCACGCGGAAGATGATTTGCTGAGAGTAGAGAGTAGAGAGTAGAGAGTAGAGTACAGTTTTACATCTAAATTAATATGATTAGACGTATTTATGCAACATTTATACCTCAAGAAATCGAGGATTTTTATTTCAGTTATGCGTTTCAATTATAATGATGATCCCTGGGAATGACCAATAATCATTCTAGTACACAATTTCATTATTTGTAAGTATTACATTGTATTATATATTACATATAAATAATTCTAGGATTTTTCATATTCGTATCATTCTCTATCGCTTTTAGTCACAAATTCAATATAATACTTACTAACTTAAGTTTCGTAACAATTTAGGTTTAGTACGCTCATATAATCAAGCTCAAAATCAACTTAAGCAGACTCACCATCAGCTTACGATTAATATTATTATTAAGTAGAGAGTTGGGCCTACGCGGACTGCCGGGCGCATGGTCAAAATACCGTAGCCTTCCTTCCATTATGATAGTACAGCAACATAGAAGATATTTAGTTGTTTTTTCTTCTACGTGTCAATAAGACAGGAAAGCTTCATGGGGCCCATTGTGTTGCATATGGGTCTTCACCTTGCCATGACTCGTAAAAATATCGAGTAGCTGCTTCGACTTTCTGCTGCTGAGGAGAAGGATCAAGGATAACCTTAGTTAAACGTGGATACGAAGGCTATAACTTGCCTACATGCCCCAATTTTCTTCCATTGTGATTGTTTTATTCTACTATCCATCATTATGTTTATTATCCTTGTTTATTCTAATGAGAGTGTTGCAGATCCCCACAATCAGTTCTAGGCCTTTGTAGCTTGTTTTGTCAGGATCGTATCTAATCGAGAATACTTTTATTTATTGCAAAATAGCAAAAAAAAAACATTTTTATCAATATTTTCTAACATATTGCTTTAATCAAAAAATTTTCGTATAACAGATCTGCATGAGATAATTTTGAACAAAAGTAACTACTTTCAAGACTTGAAAAATCATTTTTTTTAAACAATTGAAATTCAATAATAATTGTGTAATAGATTTTTATTGACTCATGTGGATAAAATTACAAAAATTAATTTCAATATGGAGACCTGTTGCCAATTATTCATATTAATCAGTAATCATTGGGAAGTTCGTCAACGATTAAAAATTGTTTAGTGCAGTGAAATGCATTCGTTAATGTAACTAATGGCTTTGCTAGGAACGATATCTCGAAAATTTTTAGTGCTGCAGAAACAAACGGCATGTATTTTATTACGTTTAAACAAAGCAAAATGTTTATACGATTTTTAAATTCTAATACGACCAAGTAGCTTAGAAATTGTTTGTGGAAAGTTGTGCTTATTATTGGTGTTTTGTTTATTACATCTTATTAAAATTTTAACTTCAGATTGGGCAGAGCGCAAGTCAAGAGATTAATCTATCTTTACATTTTTTGCTGTCTTCTAAATAAATAGTAATTTTGTTAAAATGAAACATTAATAAAAAGTTTTTACGTGCATCTTCAGCCACGGCCAGCGGCGGCTTACACATGCGCGCGCAAAGTATGGTACAGACAAAATGATAGGCAGAATAATTATGTTCCATATTATTCGAAATTAAATATTATTTATCAGTTTCTTGAATATTGCCATTAAATATCATTTTAAATCAATAATTGAAACATACGAAAAATTTTACTCCTACTCAAATTCACTTAAGGTAAGGAAATGGATAAATAGGTTGATCGTATTTATAATAAGTATACTTTATTACATAGTTCTCTTAATGATTATAATTTGTCTTTGACATTAAACCTACACTGGGAGGACATCTATGAACGGGTATGTCTATCAGAACTCGTTCATATACAGTATTTGTTGTTTACATGTATCTTAAAACATTCGGTTAGCTTGTTGTATAGATCTCCAATATATCTCAACGGACTTACCTTTTTTGCAACCACGATAGATGCGTTTTTAAGTGAACTGCAGAATCAGATCGGTCAGCACTCCACCAGAGTAGGTGTGCATATAGAAGCGAGTTTCGGATTCTACAAATCAGCGATGATCGTCTAACAACGAGTTTGACAATTGTAGAATGTGGATACTGGTGTACACTGATAGCCAACCGATGACAGTGATCATCGGTCGTTAGTCACATCCGTGGTGCAATAGACTCAGACACTTGGAAATTTAAACTCCGCATCTATTACCTATATTTCATGAAACAGAAGGAATTTTTCAATTTCATGCACGTAACAATCTTAGATTTTTATACAAATCCTGCACTGTTAAGACAAAAAATAGACAGAAGATACTATTGGAAAAGAATTAACCGTACCAGGAGTAAGCAATAATTCCATCTGTCATAGAGACACTGAAGGCACTGTGACAGGGGGCATTGTCGTGATGCAGAATCCAAGTCTTCGCGATCTCTGAACGCACTCTGAGCACCCTTTTTCGTAACATTTCGAGCACAATGCGGTAGAATATTTGATTTTCGTTTCGTCCAGCTGGTACAAACTCTTTGTAAACCACCCCTTTGCTGTCGAAGAAGCAAATGAAGATGGCTTTCGCTTTGAACTTGCTCATTCTCGCCTTCTTTGGTCTGAACTTTCATCACGAGTAAGAATTCGATCAAGAAGAGTAGGATCACTTTCAAACTCCTCGAGACAATCTTGAGCGTTGTTCATTCGGTATGCTTTTTGCTCATCTGAAAGGTTCTTCGGTACCATCCTCGCGCACAGATTTTTCATGGCGAAATCTTCGGTTAAAATCTTTCTAACTGTTTTGTTGTTAATATTTAACTCGTCAGCCAACATTCAAATGGCTAGTCGCCGGACTTCACTAACACGGACGCGCTGCGCATTAGCGTCGGTTCGAACTTTAATTGACCTTCTGCTCCGCGCCTCGTCTATGACACTCTTACGGCTTTTTTTAAAATCGGTATGTCAACGTAGTACCTGACTAGGGTATTATTACCTGACTCATGAGTACCTAACTCAGGGCATTATTACCATACACATTAAACACTTTTTTCAGTTTCTGTCGCGGTTTCGCCGAGTTTCGCACAAAAATTTATAGCGCACCATTGCTCTAAATTTCTCTGTTCCATTTTCGTGACATGCACTACTCGCGCGTTATTACAAAACACTAACAATTGAGAGAGTAGGGATCTATAATTACGGAGTTACAGGTTCACAGTGTTACTACAGGCTGTGAAATAAAATCAATCGCATTACTTAATTGTTTGACATCGTATATACTTTCAATACTTTGTTCTAAAATATTTACATTTTCGAATACGAAAGAATGTAAAAAGTCTAAACTATGTTGCTTTAGCCCGGATGTACCAGTAATGCTTGTAATTTATATTGAAGGTCATATTTTCTTAATTTCCATATCTATCCGTTTGGTCAATGCAATATTTGTCACTGTCTTTACTATGTATTTTGTATACCATTCCTGCTTTTAAACACATATCATTTTTATATTTACAATTATTAAATAGGCTTCTTATATTTATATAAATTCTTATTCTTATCAATTATCAGGTATGTGAATAAGTCTTTCCCGTTTTTTTTCAAATTTTGAGCCTTTATTGTGAAAAAATGGTTACAAATGAATTATTGAAAGTATTGGCCATCGCTAGCTACAACTTTTTCCCATCTTTCTGGCAACATACGAATCCCGTTGCGAAAAAATTCGACCGGTTTGGCCTCTATCCAGTCATCCACCCATTTTTTGGCTTCCTCGTAGGAATGGAAGTGCTGGTCAGCCAGGCCATGCGTCATCGATCTGAAGAGATGGTAATCAGACGGAGCAACGTCTGGACTATACGGCGGGTGGGGTAGGACTTCCCATTTGAGCGTTTCTAAGTATGTTTTCACCGGCGGTGCAACATGTGGGCGAGCATTGTCATGTTGCAAAATAACTTTGTCGTGCCTGTCGGAGTATTGTGGCCGTTTTTCTCTCAGTGCGCGGCTCAAACGCATCAATTGTCGTCGATAGACCTCGCCTGTGATCCTTTCATTCGGTTTCAGAAGCTCATAGTAAACCACACCTAGCTGGTCCCACCATATACAGAGCATGAGCTTGGCGCCATGAATATTTGGCTTGGCCGTCGATGATGATGCATGGCCGGGTAGTCCCCATGATTTTCTTCGCTTCGGATTATCGTAACGTATCCACTTTTCATCGCCAGTCACGATACGATGCAGAAAACCCTTTCTTTTATGTCGCTGAAGCAGCTGTTCGCAAGTGAAAAAACGCCGTTCGACGTCTCTCAGCTTCTGTTCGTACGGCACCCAATTTCCTTGCTTTTGGATCATTCCCATGGCTTTCAAACGCTTGGAAATGGTTGTTCGGTCAACTCCCAATGCTTCAGCAAGTTCTTCTTGCGTTTGACAAGAATCTTCATCAAGCAAAGTCGCCAATTCTCGATCTTCAAAGATTTGCGGCCGCCCGGAACGCTCCTTGTCTTCCACGTCGAAATCACCGCTTTTGAAGCGTCGAAACCATCCGCGAACACTTGAATCATCGACACAACCTTCTCCATAAGCCTCCTGAAGCAATCGATGCGTCTCGGCAGCAGATTTCTTCAAATTGAACCAATAAAGTGAAACTTCCCGCAAATGACGTTCACTCGGCTCAAATTTCGACATTTTCACGATATCAAAAATTTATGATGCGAAAAAATTTTAACTAATGTGTTAGTATGGAATTGTTGACATATGAATAAGCTTTGATTATGACATATGTAACCATTGAATACTCGCACAGTATTGGTGGCGCCATCTCTTACAAAAAACGGGAAAGACTTATTCACACTCCTAATATTTATATAAATATATATATGTATATATATATATATATATATATATATATATATATATATATATGTATTTAAAGTAAACTTAAATATTATGTTCTTTGAAATGATTTCTAAATATTTCTAATAATTCTAACCTTTTCCATATGGTAATACTACGATTATTATTATTATTGTATTAGTCTTTTATATTATAATCTCTACTATTATTGTAAATCTGAATGTCTCTCTGCAATCATTTTAGCTATAAATTTACTGATCAATCGTTATTAATGAATATATAATTGAATTTAAATTATCTTTTAAAATTAAAATTATCTTTTATAGTACCATTCATAAAATTCTTTTTTTTTAATCGTGTGTATGTTCATTACTGGTAATTCCTAATTTGGTCATGGAAAAATTAGAATCATTTTATTTATATTATAAATTATCAAGTATAATAAAATATCATAGAATAATAAATGATCAATTTATTTTGAACCAATTATGTATAAAAATAAGTTCATGGCGACTTTGCAATTGTACCACGAAGGTGTTTATATTAAATGGTGTATGTTTTTAATTCTATCGATGACAAAATTAAATTTATAAAAGAAATGAAACAATAAATTAAGTGTTTTGCACATCAATGTTATTAGAGTTAGTAATCACAGAGTAAAATTAAATTGGTATAAAAAACCTACATGGTCAGGTAGAATGTTAAATTTTAACTGGCATCCTCAATTCGGAAATAAAATAGGTACTGTATAGAGTCATTGACAGAGTAATCATATTATCACACAAAGCATTTAACAAAGATTATTTTAAATTAGTTAGACACATATTCATTAATAATGATTATAGATAAAATGATTTCGCAGAGTCGTAGAGAATATAATATAAATGACAAAAATAATAATAATAAAGTCGTAATATTACTATATCTAAAACGTTTGTTAAAAAGAATTTGACAAGTTTACTAGCAAGTACCAGCGTTTTTAAAAGATGGTGTCACCAGTGGATCTCGGGCAGAAGTATCAGACCTCATGTGTTATATTTGTTGGTTTTACAAATTAAAAAATTTAAAAAGTCACTGGCGCAAATAAAAGGTAAGGTATTAATTTTTTTAATATATATAATGCAGGTTATCAAGCTTGAAGCAATTTGTTCTATGGTGACTTTAGACTCCTTTCTTGAGTATTCTTATTTCATATACTAATTTACATATATATATATATATATATATCATATGATGTGTAAATGAATGCTAGATAATTATAAAGAAATTCTATCTGCATCTGATAAGTATTAAATTTCTATAACAAACTCAGTAATATTACTATCTTGTATTCAGTCTGAACTTATGCTGCGTCGAGATATAGTGTATTGCATACTATTCATTCAGGTATATCTGATATTTTAGGTGATATAGCACAAATTTCAATCAATGCCATATTATATATTTTTTTTTATTATATATTTTCATATATATAGATATATATAATTTAACTCATTCTTAAATTTTATTCAGAGCAATGCAACTTACGGTTCATTGTATAATCTTTAGGTTGCGTTTTATTATCACGAGCTTAAAAAATACTTAATTCAGTTAGATTCAAATTGAAAATAATGATGAACATTTTATTAGTGCAAAAAATTTCCGCTTACACACAGTCAGTTTACTCACATTCGATTATATAATATATATTTTATAAAGACTAAATAGGATGAAATTATATAAAAATATATATTTAGGAGCAGCAGAAAAGAGCTCTAAGCATGGAGCTGAAGATAAAGCTAATAGCATTATTACTGCAATGAAAGAGAGGATGAAACTTCGTCAACGGGAAAAACCAGAAATCTTTGAGCTTATACGGTAAGTAGGCATTATGTGAAATAATTTGTATTAAATTAATGAAGTAGCACTACAGATAGTGAGTAAGTTTCTAAAAAAGTAGAGAAGATATTAGTTTTAAGTGCATAGTTATAACCTATCGTAATTCGTATCGATTTATTTCACAAGTCTTGAAATTATAAATTTAAAAACGTATTTTAAACAATATAAGTCATCAATATGTACATTTGGTTGAAAGCTTTTAACCATTGAAGGTAATTTTTACTCAATAAAAAAAATTCATACCCGTGCTAAATAGAAGCTACAAGATCATTTTGGAAATCAAAATAAGATTGAATAATATAAATTTAAATATATCCTAATACGCGCAAGGATTTAATTTCAAATAATATATGAAATTAAAATAATAGGGAAATGATCCCGATTAGCAACCAAATCGAACAACCAAAATAATACGAGAGCAAAGATTTGATGTCGACAACAAAGATTTGTCCCGAGAACTTAGGCCAAGGGAGAGCAGAGGACGACTCATGCGCGTCGGGAGAGAAAGATAGAGAGAGAGAGAGAGAGAGCTGCGGTCACGCGGTAACCAGCTGGCAAAAGATGTCCCGCGTTCTCCGCGCCTACGAACTCGAAATTCAGTGAATGCGCTAGTCGCTCCATTTCGAGTGTACCGTTTTAATTAAATAATTTGGTACATGAAAGTATATGAACAAATAAATATTATTGTAAATAAGTATAATATATAAATCACCTGTATGAAAGCGTTCTCAGGGACGAAATATTAGATTAATTATTATTTGGGTAATTACTATTATTATAATAATCTGTTGTAATAATTGTTGTATAATTAAGTTAAGATATGACATTACCAATCGATACAGGGTATAAATATCAGATTTCGTGTATAATATTTGCACGTTGCCTATCTGTGAACAAGTTTGCTACATTATATTTTAGCATTTCTTTTGGTGTCGTTTATTTCATCGCGAAATATCATGGCAAGTTTGGAGCCAAATAAAAATCATTTACAAAAAGCGCTGTTTTTATTTTTTAATATGCAGAAAATGGTGGATGAGGCCTGTCATTTGTTTCTGGAAACTTAAGGAACGAAATATATTGGTGAATGGACGTGCTGCTATTAGTTCAAACAGGCGAAAAGTGCTCATTTTGAAGTTGAAGACAAGGATAGCTCCGAATAGCCGAAAAGTAAGACGAGGATTTATACGTTTTGCTTTATGATCTGTATCAGATTCCAAAAGAGCTTGCTACATTATTGGGTATCACGCAACAATTAATTTCCATAGGCTTAAACTCATTGGAATTCATTGAAAAGGTTGGAAACTTGGTGCCGTATGAAATGACACCAAGAGGCGTCGAATGGCAATTTTGCATGTCCGAAGTATTACTGCAGAGATACAAAAATAAATCATTTTTGCATTGTATTTATACTGGTGATAAAAAATGGATTTATTATGATAACCCTCTCAAACTGCCTAAGTATCCACTTTTTTTTATTCCGGGAAATCCACGTCGCGTAGATAATGACTTGGTTCCGGCGCTAAAATACCAACTGTTTACGTCCACGTTCTTGTGCCGGGGGAACGTATCTCGTATTTAGTGAATGGAGCATGCATGGAGGATGCGGATAAAATACAGCAATGGTCTCTCAGGATAGGATCAAACGAGTTTTTGCCCTAACGGGCATGGTACACCCGGGAGTTACCGATGCTGGGAGTGAGAAACTGGCGCTTGCTTTCTAATTACCGCAAACCCGTTACAAGTGGTTCAGCGACCATAGACAGTCAAATATTTGTAACGTTCTGCTTTAATGGGCCGAGGGCTTGGCTTTATCACCCGGCCAAGAGAAGGAACTACTCTATAAAAACCCCCCTTAATCCTAAATTGTATGGCAGTTGCGATAGGGGATGCATGGTTCCAGGGCAGAAAATGGGAACCAACCCAAATAAAGAGGCTCCCAATAAACCTACCAGGGATTGTCTAGAGGTCCCAGCGAATGCTGCAGACCTCTATAAAACTATAAAAGCGGTCCTCAAAATATCTGAGGACCCAGCTCTGAGGAAAGAGGGGCTCACAAGCCTCAAAGAGTTAATGGTGGTCATATCGGAGATGGCCATCAGATGTGCTCGTGCGGAGGCCAAAACGGAGACTTTGCATGAGCTGGCTGTTAAACAAACGGAGACTAAGGGACCACAGATATATGCAACTGTGGTCTCAAATAATAGCAGCAACAACTCAGCACAAAGGCCAAAAGCTGAAAGCAGACTGGTTGCTCCAAAAGCCCAGGTTGCCAAAGCCATTATAAGACCACCACCAAAAGTGGTATGTGAGCACCACCAAACCTAGGGATGTGGAGAAAATCTACTCCACAGGAAAGGCAAAGGAAGTCTGGCAAAAGACTTAGGAAAGCCAAGGTCCAAATAAAGAATATGAGGGAGACCAGTAAAGGTCTCCTTGTGGAAACGGAAACTGAAGCGGGGTTGGAAATAGAAAAATAGAAGCCTTAACAAGGGGAAAGCCGAGACTCATCATCTACAACGTGCCCAAGAACATATCAGCAGATGAAGTGTCTTCGACTATATACGAGCAAAACGAGGGTCTAGCCTCCTCGTCAGAAGAGTTCTCTGAATTCTTCAAACTCCGCTTCAATCAGGCAAGAGGAGCGATACTGCAACAAACTGGGTAGTAGAAGTCACTCCGGCCATCAGGGCCAAACTATTAGGAAGAAAAAGGATATATATGGAGTGGCTGTCTTGCCGAGTGCAAGACTACCTCAGAGTTACCAGATGCTACAAGTGCCAAGGCTACGGGTACGTAACCAAGCACTGTAGATCAGAACAATGCTGCTCCTACTGCAGTTTAGCGGGACATGGCAGCAAAGATTGCAACAAAAAGGATGCAACGCCTAAATATATAAACTGTAAAAAATCGAAGAGAGCATCAAATCACAGCTCTATGTACGCTAAATGTCCAGTATAGAAGGCTTTCATGGAGAGATTAGTCATCTCCACGGACTATAATGCACGAATTAATCGAAGTGGATCTGTCCTGCGGTTTGCGCAGCTAAATGCCAGAAGAGCACGCAGTGTCACTCCAGAGATAAGATCAAAATGTGTGAAAAGAGGAGTAGACATCCTGTTTCTCCAGGAGCCATACCAGCGTAGTGGCCGAATAGAGGATTTGGACTACGCACACGGATGGTATATGTTGACGGGCAAATCCTCTGGGCGGCTATAGCAGTCCTCAAGTCCGAGATGACAGTGATAAAATTAACGCACCTAACTAATACCCCCACACTTGGCTGTAGGGGATGTTAGACTGTGTTCTTTAACAATGTATGTGGTCAGTGGATATTTCCAGCTGAGCCACAAAATAGAGGTACAGCTTACACACTTAAGTAAAGTGCTGCACGCACTTCGAGGGAGGATGGTGCTAATAGGTGTAAATTCCAATGCCAGATCCCCCCTGTGGGGGTTTGATCGCACCGACTGCAAGGGGGAGGAATTGGAAAATTTTATAGCGCAGTGGAATCTCCGGATCGACAATATACCAGGTAGTATCGCTAATTGGAGAAGAAAATGTGGATGTAACTCTTGTCACAACGAATCTCGAAACACTCATCACAATGTGGGCCATCAGAAAGGACTGGACCTCGAGTGATCATAGGACGATCACGTTCCACCTTAATGGAGCAAGCACACCTCCAAGTTCAGGTGCTGCAAATCAGGGAAACAAACTAAAGCGATACTCCACACAGAAAGCGAACTGGGAAACCTTCTGCGCTGTACTCGTGGATAAATGGAACCAGGCCTCTAAAGAAATGCCCGGCTCCAAAATGGAGCCAATAGAGAGAGTTCGTTCATTGACGGCCACTTTGAGGAAAGCGTGCAATGCTGCCATACCGAGGAATAGGGTAGCTCATAGGAGGGTTCCCTGGTGAAACCCTGACTGAGATATGTTGAAAAGGGCTACAAATCGAGCCCGTCGAGTATTCCAGAAACAGCGTGATCCCGTCAGACGGGAGCACCTTAAGAAAGAATACAAAGCGACCAGAAAGGAGTATGTCCGGAGACTCAGGCATACTAAAGAAACTAAATGGCAAGCCTTTGCCACTGTAAAGGGTAATCAGAACCCCTCGGGTGTAGCTTGCCGACTACAGATAGGTAAGCTATCCATTAAGGAGGTTGCTTGTAACGTCCGTCTGGATAATAATACCTACACGACCGAATTGGTGAGCACCGTTACGGCAGTTGTAAACACCCTGTTCACTCCAGACACTATACAGGATGAAACGCAAAAGCTAAAAGATATGAGGTCCTTGGCTAACGCTCTCCCCCCGAGGGGAGCCGAGGTCGAATTTAATCTCACCGAGTTGAATCAGGTCATGGCCAAGATGAAGCTGGGCAAGGCCCCAGGCCCAGACAGCTTCGACTTGGCCATTATTCGAACAGCACTGCCGACCATCATGCAGGACCTGATCCATACATACAATTCGTGTTTGAGGTTTTCGGTCTCCGCCAATGAATGGAAGGTCAGTCAAGTCTTCACAATCTGAAAGGGCAAAGACAAAGAACCTGAGGACCCAGGGTCCTACAGGCCCATTTGTCCATTGCCAATACTCGGCAAAGCCCTTCAAGCTCTGATACTGAACAAACTAAACAGGATCATTAATACGAGGTTATCTCCTAGACAGTACGGCTTCAGGAGAGGACATTCTACTGAGGACGCCATTGTTCAGTTGCATAAGTCTGTGAGTGAATCGAGTAGAAAATACGTTGTAGCAATCTTCCTGGACATAAAGGGCGTCTTCGAAAATATCTGGTGACCCGGTGTACTAACAGCATTGAAAAGCAAACTATGTCCCAGGAGTGTCTACAAACTAATAAAAGATTACCTGAAGGGCCGTTGAGTCCTCATACGAGATGGCTTTGAGGAAGTACAACTTGGGGTCAATAAAGGATGCTCGCAGGGATCCGTACTGGCCCCAACTCTGTGGAACCTTGTTCTAGATCCCCTTCTTTGGCAGCTCTCAAGACAAGCATGTGAGGTCATCGCCTATGCGGACAACATCGCACTCCTAGAGTAGGGAGACTCCTGGATTGGACGCCTGGCAAGATGGGAATGGGGACTTAAGTTTAAGGCGCTTAGTACTATCTATACCGGGCTGTTCACACCTATCGCTACTTATGCAGCGGCACGTTGGTACGATTTGATATGTGTAAAACAGCAACGCAACTTGGCAAGCACTCAAAGACACGCGCGCATTAGACTCACCGGTGCATGCAGAACCACCTCAACAGACGCCTTAGCAGTGATAGCGGGAAAACTCCCCATCGTGCTAGAATGCAGGCGTAGAGCGGAACTTTATGCAAACCGTAAAAATGCAGCGTCATCTGAGGACCAACATCGTGCCACGAGAGAGATATCAGAAAGATATCTCGATGATTGGCACAGGATCTGGAATAATTCGACAAAAGGTAGGCTGACACATTCTTACCTACCTAGTGTCAGAAATAGGTTTAAGGCAGACTGGATCATGCCGTCGCAATGGTTAATCCAGTTCCTCACTGGGCATGGTGACTTCGGGTCATATCTCTCTCGCTTTCATCCGAGAGAGAGCGATACATGCACATGTGGGGAGGTGGACACGCCAGAACATGTCCTGACCGTCTGTCCTAAATACGAAGAAATTAGGATCAGGTTACAACGAGAAAATAATACCTCTATTGAGGCCAGAGCTCTATTGAGCCAAGCACACTACAAAGCAGGTGAAAATCTAGTCAAAGAGCTCCTACAAACAAAGGAGTCTCTTGGAGCGACAGAGTATCTGCTTGAAGCAGATATGATAGAGGAACCTGAAAAGGTAGGTAGGAAACTAGCAGTTGTTACGGAAAATATATACAAACACTAATATAGTGGGCCAACGCCATACACTGGTCTAGAAAACTGTAAATAAACGCAATTAGAATTCGCAAATATATTATTCCTCCTAAATAAGTAGACCAGCACTATATACCGGTCTACAAACTGTAAATAAACAATTAGCAATAAGTAATAACCAGCCCATACACTGGTTAAATAACTCTAGTCTGAAAAACATGGAGCAATAAAAGTGGTTTTGAACGCACTATAAACTGTAGGATCACAAAAGTCTCAATGATATACAGATCTGCACCAATGAAAAGATCAGCAATAGTGCAAGGTTTTGGACTACAACCGGCCGATAAAGCGAAAGCTAGGTGCGGCCAGGAATGTTTATGTGCAACAAAGCACTGAGCGACCTTTGTTTTTTTTTTGTAATGACTTGGTTACTGGAGCAATTGAAGAAAAATTTGTAGTGTAGAACAAAAGTTAAACTAAAAGAAAAGAAGAGATATCGATCGTATCTCCTTAAAGAAGCGAAAGGGAGGGAAAGGAAAAGGAGAATAAAGAGCGAGAAGTGAAAGAACTAACGTGAGAAGAAAGAAATTGAGAAAGGCCAGAAGTGAAGAGAGAGAAAGAAGAGGGGAAACCAGGTGAACAAGAGGAAGTTGGAGACCATATGCCCAACCATTGGCTCACCATCGCCCTTCTATCAACGGGCCCATCCAGAGACTTTTTTCCCTTGGACCTGCGTTCCTGCTCTCGCCAAATGTATGTGCGTATCCGTTCGTGTTATGTGTACTTCTTTCAGTTCAGCAGATCTCCTCCAGTGATTCTGAATAGGTCAGTAGATGACATATAAATTTATTGTTGTGGGCGTGAATATTCAATGATGTATTAATAGATTTAAATGAAGAAATTTGGAATATTAGATCGTTTAGAATATTAAAAGTCTTTTGTACATAACACATAATACTTGATAGAAATGTGGTATTGTCATAAAACATTTTTTATTGATTATAATATTGTTTTGTGGTTGATAAAACAATTAAAAAGTAGTAATAAAATCGTTTGATCTAATTAACAGATATTGTCATCATTTTACAATTGATTTAATAAAGATATAAAAAAATAATGTCAAATCTTCGAAGACTTCACTTTCGTTGAAATCTTCGACGAAAAATCTTCGAAATTTTGAATAATTTATTCAAGAAATAACTGATTGAAGAATTATATTAAAAACTTAGTTCAAGGCAACTTATTTTTCATACTTTTGATACTTGAGTCTTGAAGTGAGAAATGAAAGAATTTTGGACGTTATTTCTGTTATTTTCCTTCTGATCTGATAAGCAATCTAAGTGAATTCCATAAATATTGTGTTTTTAACAAGCAAAAAGGTAATAAAATGCGATAAAATTATAGATGTTACAATTTTGACACTAAAATTTTTATGATTATAATAATTTTAGCAATATATATATATAAATTCATGCAAGACATTTAACATTTATCCTTGAGTATATTCTTGAGTAAATTCTAGAAATTATTTTTTTTTATTGGTGGTAAAAAACTTTTAAAATCTTAATTTAGATTGACAAGTATAATTGCAATCTAAAAAAATAACGATTTTGTGCAATAATTATTTAAGTTATTTTTCTAGAATTATTCTCATTAAAATTTAGACAACTGGATAAAAGAAGACAAGATATGGATAAAATAAACCTAGATAAACTAGGATAAGATATTGATAAAATAAACCGAGTCGAAATGATATAAACTTATACGAATTTGATTATTATATAATAAATCATGATCTACTTAAGATTTATAGTAATGAACTGCTTTGAAATCTATTGACTTAATTGTAAATGATACCTTTATTTTTTTTTATGTTGATATATCGAGTAAAGCGAGCTTTTTATTAAGGATTATGTCCTACTTTTTTGATGGAATGTGAAGATACTCTGGGTTTTAATTCGCTAGATGTCGTTAATTTCATATAAATCCCTACGATATCGGAGCTGTAAAGTTGGACCGCCTACTCTACAGGGTGTATGCATCAAGAGACTGGCCTGGGACAAGAAAAAAAAAATTTCCGAATTAATTAAAAATTTTAATTCCTTTTGTGATGATTTTCGATGACATCTATATAGATGGTTGAATTTACAATTATTTTAATCAATTAATATTTTATATCATATTATATACATTTTTTCTTTGCGTAAATCAATTTCGATTCGCCTGCTAGTCACCCTCGAGTCGTTGGATGAACGAAAGTCAACAAGAGGAATTGATTTGAGAACTTAGACGAAGTAAGATCTGTAACATTAGACCGAGCTAAATATTAATTTTTATTTGTTTCTTTTTGGTTAGATCCCTACTAGGTGAAAGAATTTGAAGGTAATTGCCAATCTATTTAGAATTTGTTATTTATAATTTCTTATATATATACATATATATATATATATATATATATATATATATATATATATATATATGTATATATATAGGGATTAAGGAGACATTAAGACATTACGTGCTCGGTGCAGTCTCCCATTAACCTAGTGAAACAGAATAGCAGTCGAATACTAATTGCTGTGGAAGAGGTTGTGATTGTTACAGTAATAGCTAAACATTGTGTAAAATAAGAACATTTTTTTATTTTAACTTGATAAAATGTTTGAATCATTATTAATTTATTTAAGAATATACAATAGTTTCATTATATAAAGGCTCCTCCTTATTTTACTGAAAATAATATATAAAAATTTATATTAGTGAAATGACTCATTAATTAGGATAAATAACAATTCATAAAATTCCATCTTATCTTGCTCTTGACATTACTGATTATATATGCATTTAGCAATAAGATCATTAATACAGTCAGGAATTTATAAATTATGGCAACACATATATTCCGTTATTCTATGAATTGTAAACGTAAAATTATAAAATTGTAATAATTTGTAAGTAGACAAATATGTCCCTTCCGCCTTTTTGCGTTAAAAATTTCGCGGCTATGTACAAAGCGCTGTAGAGCTCGTATCTGTAGATGACAGGTCTTGATACAACGTACAAAACGCCGCTATGCATGATTAGTTTAGATATTGCAATTAAAGTTATAGACGTGTAAACAGTAACGCCGAAATTCGCGCTATTTTACAGTTTTCCTTCGTCAAAGGCAAATCCGCTAGAGAAACGTTCCGTGAGATTAATGGCCTTTTGGGGGATGGCACGCTATCACTTGATTTGACTCAAAAAACCTTCTGGATCGAATTAACGCCTGCGATCTGCTGCTGAAAGGGAACGAACTCGACCCATTTTTGAAGTGGATGGTGACTGGCGACGACAAATGGATCACATACAACAATGATCGCTGTCCAGGGCCGGTGGACCGTCCCAAACAGTGGCCAAGCCGGGATTGACGGTCAGGAAGGTTTTGCTGTGTGTTTGGTAGTATTGGAAGGGAATCATCCACTATGAACTGCTCCCATATGGCCAGACGCTTAATTCTACCATCGACTATAAACAACTGGATCGCTTGAAGCAGACTATCGACCAGAAGCGTCCACAATTGGCCAACAGGAAGGGTGTAGTGTTCCACCAGGACAACGCCAGACCACACACTTCGTTGATGACTTGTCAGAAGCTACGGGAGTTCGGATGGCAGGTTTTATCGCATCCACCATATAGCCCGGTCATAGTGCCAAGTGATTACCACCTGTTCCTGGCCATGTCGAACGACCTTGGTGGTATAAAGTTGAACTAAAAAGAGGCTTGTGAAAAGTGGCTGTCCGAGTTCTTCGCAAAGAAGGAGAGGGATTTCTACGAGAGGAATATTATGAATTTGTCGTCTAGATGGAAATTTTTTCAAAAAATTTGTTATCTAGAGGAAAACAGATTATTGAACAAAACGGCGCATATTTGAAATAAATCCGGCCACTGTAACACTTTTTATAAAGCATTGAACGAAGAGCAAAAAATGCGGAAGGAAGATATTTGACAACCTAATGTAATATGTATAGAGTAATATTTCAAAATTATTTTATCCGAAGGTAAAATAATTCATTAGGTTAGGCAAATGAAATGAAACGAATGAAACGAATAGCCGGAATATACCAATTATTTCTAGGCAGCTAAATTTCTTATCATTAAGAAATTTCTCGTAAGCGTAATTAAAGTTAAGTATGATCCATCTTGTATGTTAAATTGTAATAGATTTGTCAATTGTTTTCATTTATTGTGAAAGTTTCTATCTTATAAAAATTGTGTGCTTTGTGCAAATTTGAATAATTACTACATCAATAATTCCATAGGTAAAAACCGGAAAGTAGCTGAAAAAAGAATTTCAAGATAAATATCAAATTTTTTTCTTTAAAAAATATTTTCTTGAAAGTCCAACCCAAGGTCAAATCCAAGGTCACTATTAAATTGAGAAAGTTATCTTTAGATTGACCTTGACCTTGATCTAAATCAGATTACCTGGCAAATTCTTAAGTTGTTCCGGGACTTTTTAGGCACCCTGTATATATATAGTATATTAGAATGCGAACTTAGTTCCCACAATTTTTAAACGGAAAAATTACATTTATGATGGAAAATGGATACACGTTAGCTCATGCACCCATTTCCGTACTTCCTGAAAATGTCAGAAGTGTGGATCAACGAGGTCGTGCTGGATCGATTTGGATCGATGGTAATCAGAAGGCGCTATGTCTGGCCAGGACGATGGGTGCGGCAACACTTCCCGTTCAATCTCGAACAGAACATATGTTCCCGCCTTCATAAAACGTGACCGAACGTTATCATGCCTAGACTTTGAGAGAATAACTTTGCGTCTATTGCTCACGATTACTGATCTGTGTCCGATCAATTTCTGTTATTATTTATAGGAATAAATAAAGTAAAATCTTTGCGTATATATTATATTTGCCAGTGTATAAGATTAGAATTTGTAATAAGTTACTGTCCTTGCTAACTGTCGGATGCCTACCTACCCATTTAGGTTCCTCTGTTATCTCAGACTCCTTGGTCTGAAGGGGTTCGGTCATTAATTTTTCAAGTGCTGTATAAATCGTCTGGCTCAATAGAACTCGTTCATCAATAGAGGCGATGTTGTCCCTTTGGAATCTGATCCTAATTTCCACGTATTTGGGATAGACGTGAGCATGTATCTTTCTCTCTCTCAGATGAAAGTGAGAGAGATATGACTCGATGTCTACATGCCCAGTGAGGAATTGGATTCGCCATCGCGACGGCCTGATCCAATGTGCCCCTGTCCTATCTTTGACACTAGGTAGGTAAAAATGTGTCAGCCTACCTTTTGTCCAGTTATCCCAGATTTTCTGTCAGTCGTCGAGATATCCTTCCGATATCTCTCCCGCGGCACGACGTTGGTCCTCACGTGACGCTGCATTTTTACGGTTTGCATACAGTTCGACTCTACGTCTGCATTCTAGAGCGAAGGGGAGTTTTCCCACTATTACTGCTAGTGCGTCTGTCGAGATGGTCTTGTATGGACCGGTGCGTATGAGCGAATGCCTTTAAGTACTGAACAACGTGCGTTGCTGTTCAATACACATCAAATCATGCTAACCTGCCGCTGCGTATACACTGATAGGTGTGAACAGCCCGGTATAGATAGTACTAAGCGCCTTAAATTTAAGGCTCCATTCCCATCTCGCCATGCGTCCAATCCTGTTAAACAAATCCACACATTTGAGATATACCGATTTCAAATGGCAGCCGAGTTTAAGATGTGGATTCCAAGGTATCTCACGCTTTCTAATCTCTTCACCCAGGAGCTGCCGATTTTAGTCAGAAGGGGGACTTTCGGGTGAAGGTGGCCTCTCAAGATCAACATTCCACATTTATGAAAGACCAGCCTCCTTTTGTTGAGGCGAAAACAAGATTCCACTAAATCAATATAACTATGGCCTATCCTTTCGATCTGTCTAAGCGAGTCTCCCTCGATTAGGATTGCGATTTCGTCAGCATAAGCAATGACATCACAGCCTAGTCTTGAGCTGCCAAAGAAGAGGATCAAAAACAAGGTTCAACAGAGTTGAGTCCACTACGGATTCCTGCGCGCATCCCTGAAGGGCGCGGTGTCCTCAGATTTTTTATCTTCGTCCTTTTGGATTGTGACGACTTAACCGACTTTCCACTCATTGGGGAAGACCAAAAACCTCAAACGCGAGTTGTATATATTAATCAGGTCCTGCCTGATGGCAGTGCTGTTCGAATAATGGCCAAGTCGGAGCTGTCTGGGCCAGGGGCTTTACCCAGCTTCATCTTGGTCTAACTCAACCAGATTAAATTCACCCTCTGCCCCTTCGGGTGAGAGGGTGTCGGTCAAGTACCTCATATCTTTCTGCTCTTGCGTTTCATCATGTATATTGTCTGGAGTGAACAGGGTGTTTACTACTGCCGGAGCAATGCTCACCCAGTCCGTCGTGTAGGTGCTGTCATCCAGACGGATGTTGCAAGCAACTTCCTTTATTTATCTGCTTGTAGCCGGTAAGCCGTGCCGTAAGTGTTCTGATACCCTTAAACTAGGCTATCTCATTACTTTATTAAGCTTCATTTCTGTTAAAACTATTTATTTATTATTATTTTTTAGAGTTTTAGATATATTTGTGTAAATTATACATACTGTTATTTCTAGTGATGTATATAACATGTACTTAGCCATTTGCTTGAATGTCCATTATTTTAAAACATTAGTGCGTTATATAATTTAGTTTTGATTAATCGATTTTGGATGATTTGAGAAAAATATTTTGTATAAATATTATTCTGGTATATGAACATTTTTTTGTTTCACTATGAAAAGATTTATTATATAATTACATATATTATGTGTGTATTTTTGTAGTAATATATTACTGAATTTAGAAAAATATTTTATATAAAGTTTTTATAAAATACATATAAGATTTATAAGTTGTAAATTTCTTAATATGCTGAGAACATATATTATTATGTTTCTCGTTATCACAATAAGTAGAACATTTCAATAAATCAGTGAACTAATTTTGAATTTATTTATAGAATATTATTTGTGTATATATATTTGGAACTTTCGAAAAGTATTTTACATAAATTTTATATAAAAGTTTTATATTATGTGTATGTGCCAGAGAGAGAGAGAGAGAGAGAGAGAGAGAGAGAGAGAGAGAGAGAGAGAGAGAAAGAGAGAGAGAGAAGGAGCAGGTAGAAGCGAGGCTTCATCTTGTACAGAATAATATTAAGAGGTAGGTACTAAAGGGGGCGGGGTGCTATATACCGATTGTAAGGAAGAGGATTGCTGCATTCTCAATACAGCAGAGACAGGCAGAAGAGATGGACATAATGTTTCTATTGGTATTAGAGTGCATAGAATGTAGTACAACTTTAATTTTGCAATCATTAATATAGCTTGTATTGATTTAAATAATCTAGTGTAAGATTCGCAACTAATACACATTATTGATTCCAAATCAGCAAAAAAAGCTTAGGATGTGCTTAAGAAGTATAACCAAAAATCTTCGCTATCCAACAAGATTTCTCACACAAAAAATTGTACAGGTTACATCTGGAAGAGGGTGGTAACATGGAGGAACATATCATAAGCTTTTTAACAAAAGCACATAAATTATCAGATGTTGGGAAACGTTTTGATGATGCTGACTTGGCTATATATATATATATTCTTTTGGCTATATATATATTCTTTCTATAATATATCTATATTATATTTTTTTGGCTATATATATAATAAGGACCATATTATAGGGATATCAGATTCGAACCAGGCACTAAAAATAACATCTAATTTCCAAAAGGATTGGATATGCTGTTGGTGAAAAAATATTGGGCACTATAAGAGAGAATGTAAATATTATCCAGATTGAAAAGCAAGAAAAGAAGCGGTGAATATAGGTAAGGAATGTACTGGCGAAAGAAATGATTTAATTTCGTGAGAAAAGTAGAAAATCCAGTTAAAGAATATAGACAGGACAACTGATGACAGATTTTGAAGCTTCCAGGTATATGACCAATGATTTTTCACTGAATACTCAGGTATAAAGGGCGAAGTGATCTTAGCGGAAAGTAAATAGAATAAAATGAATAGAGGAAAGAAGGATGTTCTAGGCGAGGGAAAAATAAAATTAAAATATATTGTAGGTGTCCAAGTAAAGGAAATTACAGATACAGATGTACGTGCCACATCTATCTAGAAACATCGTTGAAATGATGACTGTCTTAGCAAAAAAGGTTTAAATATTCTTTTAAGTAAAAAGTTGTAGTATATTACGAAATCAAATCGGACAATAGCTGAGGCAAAATTATCAGATAGTTTATAAGCATGTAACATTAACAGAACAATATCGAAACATGTACATTAAAAAATTAGAAACAAGATAATTTTATTGAAATGGTAATCCCACCATATGTAGCAGAACAGAGTTCGAAACCAAACATACGGATTCGAAAGAACAAGAAATATATAAAAAAAATCAGAGATTCAGCATATCAAAAAACACTTATAATAAAAGGGAAGAAGAAATAAAACAGAACTAGGCAGAACTGTCAAAAAGAAAAGAGCAGCTAAATCTGCATCAAGAAGAAACAATCAACAAACGTGTATAACCAGGACATTAAATAATTCAATTAAAAAGATTTGAGTATATCGTTATCGAGAGTGTGCTAGAGCATAACGATATACGAAGAATATTATGTTCAAAGAATATCATTTTCGGGCAATAGAATATGTCTCGGGATAACTGCTATAGAGTTTTGTGTGGGGGAGGAATACGATGTTCAGATGTCCAGGAACAACTTCTGCTGGGAATTTGGGTTTTCGAATAATAGAATACGAATCTCTTTATAGAAGTCGCCCCGTCATACCTGGACATCGTCTTCTATCATTCGAACACGTAATTCCCCATAAAAATTATCCCGAGGCACCAGGACAAATACAATACTCCACGCAGAAGTCAATCCAAAACGCCTGGAAATCTTGTTCTACTCTCCCAACAAGAATCTGGTCATAGATCCGCCATACCTGAACATTGTTTCCTACAAATTAAACAGAATACTCCTTGTAGAAATCATCCAGAAACATCTGAACATGGTATTTTTATCATCCGCTGATGAAAGTATGCGTAGAAGTCGTCCCAAGGCAGCTAGACAGCGTTTCCTACCGACTAAACGTAACACTCCCCGTATAAGTATTTCGGAAACACCTGGACATCGCACTATCACCCGAACAGAAAACTACCAGAAGAAATCGTCCTGAGGTAACAGGATATCGTATTCAACCATCCCTGCATGAAAATAGAATACGAGGATGGATTGATAAGTTTCCGGCCAGACCAAGAAAAACAACGTGTTTAAGAATTTTTTTTTATTTTTCAACATAATCTCCTCCAAGGTTGATATATTTCTTATAGCGGTGTTCTAGTCTAGTAATGCCATCTCTCTTGACTGATTCGTTAAGCTCCTCAAAATACCCATTTACATCTTCGATTACTTCTTCATTGTCTGAAAATCACTTACCGCCAAGCCATTTTTCGAGGTTAGCAAACAGATAATAGTCACTCGGGGCTAGGTCTTGAGAGTAGGGAGGCTGCGGCATCAATTCAAACTTCAGATCGATGATTTTAGCCATCGCAACGATTGACATATGCGCTGGTGCGGTATCGTGATGAAACAAGATTTGTTTCTTCGCCAGATGAGGTCATTTAATTTTCACTTCATGGCTCAAATGTGGCAATAAGTGTGCGTAGTATTGACCAGTGATAGTTTTACCCTTTTCAAGGTAATCAATGTATATAATGCCTCTTGCATCCCAAAAAAGTAGCCATAACCTTGTTCGCTGAGAAATTTATTTTTGCCTTCTTTGGAGTTCATTCCCCTGGTCCAATCCATTGTTTAGGCTGTTATTTGTTTTCAGGATTGTAATCGTGGACCCAAGTTTCATTAACGGTTACGAATCGCCATCTTGGCGGTAGAAATGTTCTTTCGAATCAATTTTTGGTCGACTGTTAGCAAACGCGGCACCCATCTTGCACAGAGCTTTTTCATGTATAAATGTTGGTGCAAAATATATTGTACACGTTTATATGACATCTTACAGGTCTCAGCTATCTCACGCACTTTTAATCTGCGGTCTTTCAGCACTATTTGATGGATTTTTTCGATCATATCTGGAGTTGTCACCGCAATGCGTCGTCCTGAGCGAGGCTCATCAGAGGTGCTCACACGACCCTTTTTAAACTCGGAAATCCACTGCTTAACGGTTGAATATGATGGGAAGGATGTCCCTAGTGTTGATTCCATCTCTTCTTTAATTTCCTTCGGCGTAACCCCTTCAAATAAAAGTATTTGATGACAGCACGATTTTCCACGTTTTTCATTTTGATCATGAATCCGAGGCATGTTGAACTCCACCACATTAGAATCAAGGAAGAACGTGTTTTTGGCACATCCTATGAGCTTCTATCGTATACTATCATGTATTTTTGTATCCTGAATGCAAACCCTGAATAGGTTGGATCCCGTCAAATTCGGGTCATTTCAAGGTTAATTCATTCATTTTCAAAAAAAAGACAAATATATAACCCTAGATTTTGTACCCTTGAGCCCTTCAACACTGCATTACTATAAACCTCGACTATCAACCTCCGATCTCCACATTTGGATTTTCTCCATCCCCGAGCCCGGTAACCTGCAACTTTACAACCCCGGCCTTCACATCCTATTTTCCTCAAACCCAGAGACCGGTAACCTGCAACTCTACAAGCCCCAGCCTACAAACCCCAAGTTAAGATCTTCTAACTTTTTGAAGTCAGTTAGATGTCATGGACATCATAAAATCTCAAAAATTTATATTTAGATCGAGAATTTCAATGGCATGGTGAAACAATCATTTTTTTATTGTAATCTTATTAGGGAAAGTTCTTAACAGTGATGTTTATGCCTCTCACTCTGTTAAGCCATAAATCTTCAATGGAAATGCGCTTTCTTGTTAGGTCTACATCTTTCATGGAATGTTCTTTTCAGCATTTTACTCTTGTGCTTAACTAAAGTATCCTTTTTAAGGTTCTAGCAGTCATCTGACAACATATTGGCATCCCAAAATCCTTCATAACACCTTTCCATCTGTTTAATATCATAATGAAATCTTTCACCTTGCTGTTGACTACAATCTCCTAGATTTTCTGGAAATTTGTCTAAATAAGAATCTAAAAACTGGAGCTTCTTACTCGTGAGCCATTGGCCAGCTTTGTAGTTTAAGACTAAGTCGCTAACTATTCGTTCATAATTTGGATCTCTGTTGTTACCTAAAAGTTTCGTACAAACATCAACAAAACACTGCCAATCTTGTCGTTCATTCTCTAATATTCGATTTGGGAATTCGAGTTCTTATTTAAGGTTCATCAAAAATTCCCTCATTGACTGTTGCTTCGAATATCTTTGGAAACTTCACGAAGATATGTTGAAAGGCTGTACTATCTCTTTTGTTTAAAACTATCACTAGCTGTTGAATCAAGCCTAATTTTATATGAAGACGAGGCAGTATTATATTATCAGGATCAACCAAGTTATTATATTTGAGATTTTTTCCCCTACAACAAAACTATTCCTTGCTGGCTACTCCTTTACATCATAAGGTTGTTCACGAGTTCCGCTGTCTCATGCACATAGAAAATATGGATAATTCGTAAAACCAGATTGTTGACCCAAAATGATTGTGACAACTTTTAAATCCGTGCAGATTTTCCATTTATACAACCCATAATTCATTTTATCAAGTAAGTATTCCATAGTCACGTAATTGTCATCGATTGCCGTAGAGTAAGCCAATGGAACAGAACCTAGTTGATTCCCATTGTATAATAACACAGCTTTAAGGCTTTCCTTAGAAGAATAAATAAATAGCCGATATTCTTTAGGATCATGATCAGCTCCAAATTCGCTAAACAGCCCATCTATATTATTAAAATATACCAAAGAACCATCTTGAATAAAATAATTTCGAAAAGGCTCATCTCTGTTTCTACAGTATGTTACTTTTGTTTTTTTGTGTAAACATCCTTTTTCTTTCAGGGGTGATGCCAATAGTTTCGATTGTTTTTTAAATAGCCCCAAGTCTCTTACCAAATCGTTAAGTTAACATCACAATCAGTTCCTTCGTTATGTCCATCGTAACTTTCTCCGTCATTCATTTCATCATGTTCTGTGTCACCTTCTTCTTCATCTTCTTTGTCATCATCTTGTTTCTTAGACCATGTCACTGAAAGATTCTGAAATATTTTCATCACTTATATCGATTTTCATAGCTTCATCTTCATCATGACTGGTATCGCTTACTAAGATTGGTATTTTGATAGACGAAGTAATTGTGTAAAGCAGTGAATTGTGTCGTTGTAGATCTTTTGAAGGTTTTCAGAGGAAGAAATTAAGTTAATACTAGGTTGGTACCAGAAGTACCTGGCCAGACCTAGAGGTGGCGGTAGTTGCTCAAAAAATACCACTGTATTAGAAAGTACACAATCTATAAAGTATATGTCTCACGTTTGAAAACTTCATGATGTTTAGTAGTTATTTGACAGAATTAATATTGAACATTTTCAGTGAATTTGTAAGCATGAAAAATTTGTGATCGTGATACAATAGTTTTATTTGAAAAGCCTCAGTCTAACGAATATAAAAGCAGAACTAAACTCTACTCTGGGTGAGCCAGGTCTTTCGTTAGCAACAGTAAAATATTGGATAGCAAGCAGAGTTTAAACGAGGCCATAACAACTGCCAAGACGAGCATCGCAGTGATTGACCGAATGAGGTGACGACTCCAGAAATGTTGAAGAATATCCACAAAGCGGTACTGAATGATCGTCGACTAAAAGTGCGCAATGTAGTAGCGTGTGCAAGATGGGTGCCGCGTTTGCTCACAATGGAACAAAAACAGCGTCGCGAAGATGTTTCAGTTGTATTTTTGGCAATTTTTGGCAAAAATGAAGCCGAATTATTGAGCCATTTCATAACCATGGATGAAACATGGGTCTACCACTTCTGAAAAGAGAGACAGCAGCAACCCGGGCGGCTTTTGGATTTTTGGTGAGAAAGAGTATTATTAGGCTGCCAGCCTGCACCCTCAGAATAAGAAATTCTGTTGCAGATATCGCAGAGCGACCCGTTATGTGCACACCTGCAGATACTGCCCACAGCCGTCTATCCCTGCCGTATCCTTTTGGAAGGGGGAAAGCGATAGCGAAGCAAGTTGGAGACAAAAGAGAAGACGATACGCCAGGTGTCTACTTAAAGTGCTATTGAAAGTGAAGAGACCTATGTGAGAAGCGAAGTACTCACAGTCGCGCATATACTGCAAATGATTGTAGGCGCACTAGGAACTGCGCAGCCAGGCATGATAATCATATGCCAGGGGCAAAGGTCTACCTGAATAAGTAAAGGTGGACTTCACGCGCAAATGGCCTCGGATTCATCAGTTATTGTACCTGAAAAGTCACAAATGACTACTATCGTTTTACACCAACGTCGCACTGGTGATTCGCCCTACCACGTAACAAAATACCAGTAGACAGCGATGCCGCTTGAAATAACGAAGGGGCTGACCGAGAAACATAAAATAATATAGCCAACCCACGTGATTAAAAGCAGTGCGATAACACAGCGTCGGTGGGCGAGGACGTATAAAGGTAAATGAGCAAACAATGGCTCAATTATAAAATAAATTATAAAATAAACTATTTGCTTATCCCATCAATGCTGTACCTGACACAATCAGCCGAAACAACTCTAATGATATACGTTGTTTCGGTAAAATGCCTTGCAAAGAAGAGGGTTGAGAAGGAGACACGACATGTAAGGCGAACGCGACGGTCGCGGGTGTTCGCACTAAACAGCGACGGCGGAGCCTGACTCGAACCTATTCTTTTGTCTTATCCGGGAGGGAGTTAAAATACATATAAAAGAAATCATAGGCTACTTACCATCGATACACTGGCTGCCGGAGCTGTCCTCTCTCGCTTTCTCCCCCCCCCTCTCTCTCTCTCTCTCTCTCTCTCTCTGTCACTAGTACTCCGTCTCCTTGTATGAGATGTGGGCGCGTCTCGACAGAGATGGCGAAGGTCGAGGTGAAAAGTGTGTCAACTGCTTGACGGCTGGAGCGAGAAGACACGTGCTCATTCCTTTTCGAGTTCATCTTCGCATTTGTTTACTTGGCATGCACTTTCGTGGTTCGCAAATGCGGGATTCGCAATCACCCGCGAACAATCGCATTTTAAACCAAACGCGTAAATGCGTGACTGCCAAGTCGGTGGACAATATGTATATATATATATATATATATATATATATATATATATATTGCGATGAGACAATAGTCTCGCGCAAATATTATATATTGTATATAAGTCGCGAAGTCGCGAGCGGCGCGGCGCGGCGCGGCGCGGCGAAGGGGGAGCGCCGAAGGCTTCATGGCGCGGCGTGGCGCGGGGATAAAGCGCCGGCAGCACGGCGAAGACGCGCGAGCGCTCTGAGCAAAGCCGCCTGCGGCCCGAAGAGCAGCGGAGAGCGAGAATTCGCGAATTGATTTGCGAATTCTCGCGAGCGGCGACGGTGCTGCATAGTTCTTAGGCGCGGTACAGTGTGGTAAGGGGAGATCGAGCGCTCTCTCACAATTCTCAAATAGACCCGCACTGACTCCGAAATTTCAGTGTGCCAGCGACCTCGAAACTGGCTATTCGAGGAGGACCTGTCGTCGGCGCGATAGCGGGTCATAGGGGTCAGCACACCCAGGGCGGGACGCGATCACGTAAAATAGAATAATAAATAAAATTTGTAATTACGCTCACGCGGAGCGTTAATTTTAAGTCAAATATAATTTTTAAATTTCTAAATCTTAAAATAAATATATTTTATGAGGCCTACGATGGCTCGATCGCTAGAGCGAAGGACTACTAACTAAGTAGTCCGAGTTCGAATCCCGGTCTCGGCCGATTGACACAAGCACCGCTGTAATAATTTACATGTGCTTTGTTTACAAACACATCGTAGACCTCCGTCGCTGATTAGCACCAATATTTGGAAGCATAAATAGAGCGACGTTAAATAACAAAAAAAAAAATATATTTTATAATTTTATTTGTTTTAGCGGATAATGGCGCGACTAAACAAGTCGATATCAGAGGCTAGTTCGGCAGTGTCGAAATAAATAAATTAATTAGTTTTTTTTTTTGTATTTTTGTTAATTATTTTTTATAATATTTTGTTAAATAAATTTTTGTTGTTCTAAAATAAATAAAAATTTATTAAATACCAACATGCAGCAAAGTCAAAAAAGAAAATCTAAATAAATAAAATAAATCCAATTCGAACTCTGGCGGGTTGAGCGAGAGTAAGAATTGGATTTCGCGGTACGGTACGTATTAGAACAAACTTGGTGGCGCGTTGAGCGACCAAGGGCCTAGGCGTGTTGAGCGTAGGCCAAAGTACAGTACGCACCATAAATAATTACAACTACAAATAAATAAATTTAGCTTGCACAAGCGAACGTAGTGGCGCGGTGAGCGACTAGGGGCCGAGGAGGGTTGAGCCGGAGCCACTCGCTTATGCAAGTAAAACGAATAGAACATAGCCTTTGGTGGGGTGAAAAGAACCCGATGGCGTGTTGAGCGATCGGGGCCGAGGCGCGTTGAGCCGGAGCACGAATTAGCTCTCACCAAAGTGCTATGTTACATGGCGCCCGAACAGGCAGAATTCATGGACACAGTCGTGTTTAAATTAACACTATTTAAACTTTGTTAAATTTTGAATTTGGATATAGTAAACGAAATTATTTGCTGGATGGGATATTTAGAGTAGATAACAATATTGTCAAATCGAATGGAAACAATGAAGGTCTCGTGGATATATAAGCTTCGTAGGGAGCAGATGCTTATAGAATTAGCAAAATTCGATTTAAGTTAGACGGCAATGTTGTTCAACTCCGGCAGAGATTAGTTCGATACGTAAGTCAAAATCCGGAATTTTTTGATGATAAGCCAGACGACGTGCCGGATTACATAGAAGAGCACGATAAGACGCCCGATGAGCAGCAATTGCTCACGGAGAAATTGGAAAATACATCGTCTCCACTATTAGGAGAAAATAATATACTCATAGCACTGAATCAAATCATGGCGAATATTCCAATTAATCCGGCGGAAAAAATAGCCGATCAGATGAGAAAAAGGAATTGCCATTTCGACGGGAAAAATGTTCATGCATTCCTGGAAAGAGTTTCGGAATTGTGTGCTGTCTACGGCCTAACAGATGCACAATTGTTACAGGGCTTACCGGAATTGTTAAGAGGCGACGCGCAATAATGGTTTCGAAATTTTGCCAGGATTATCACGACATGGGAGGAATTGTAGAAATTAATGAGAGAATTTTATTTACCTCCGAATGAACAACGACACTTGGATAGACAAATAATAGATCGGAAACAGAAATCGATGGAATCGATTGTAGATTACGCGAACGCTTTATGTACGTTAATGAGACGTCGTGGAGGCTTAGATATTCGTACACAAATAGATAATTTGTACGAAAATATGTTGCCTGAATTGCAATTATATGTTGCAAAAGAAAACATAGCCTCTGTAAGCGATTTAGTGCGGAAGGTGGAAACCGTTTGCGAAAAATTAAATAGAATGGAAGGAGAATTCATCGATCACTTCCAAAAATCATCGATCATTTGTGAAACCACGAAACACAATTATCGCAATTACGACGTCGTATGACAAAAGTAAATGTTGCTGGCGTTGCAAGCAACAAGGCCATACACACTTTCAATGTAAAAACGCGCAAAGAAAATTTTGCACCCGGTGTGGTAAAGACGGCGTATTTTCGCGCGATTGCAAATGCCAAAAGTCGGGAAACGAAATCGCAGCCGGATCATCACAGGCCCGGCCGACTAACAATTAGATTTACGCTATTTTGTAATAGTAAACATTGGCCAAAAGAAATATAAAACATTGCAAAGATAAATGCAATTGGACTGCGGGAGAAAAATCCAAAACAGCAATACTGGCAAACGGTGCATTGATATCCGAAATGAAGGGGATAAAAGACACAGTCAAGATAAAAAATTATTACGTAAATCAAAAATTTTATGTAATGAATAAATTAAGTAGTAAAATTATCTTAGGAATGGATATTTTAACTAAATTGGACATCGACGTTTTATTGAAAGGAAAAAAACATAGAAATAGTATAATATATTTATCAATCAAATTTCAAGTATTCAGAACCAAACAGAATTACAAGAGTTAACAGCACAGCAAAAGATAGATTTAGAAAATTTTATACATATGGAAATGGAAAAATTTAATTCTATTAAAGGGGCTACGCTTTGTGTAAAACATGAAATACGACTGACGGACACTACGCCTTTAAAACAACGTTACCGAGCTAGAAACCCGGCAATGCAAAAAATTATCAACGAGGAAGTTGATAAAATGATTAAGGAGGGCATAATACGACCGTCCGACAGCCCATGGAGTAGTCCTATGGTAATCGCAAGGAAAAAAGACGACAAAACCTCGACTTTGTGTGGATTTTCGCTGTCTAAAAAAAGTTTCGAAAAAGGATGCTTATCCACTGCCAAAAATACAGTCAATTCTTGATAAGTTGCAGGGTGCACGAATACTATCAACTATTGACCTCAATAATGGCTATTGGCAAATTAATTTAACAGAAGAAAGTAAGCCTCTTATGGCTTTTACAGTGCCAGGACGAGGCCTTTATGAGTTCAATGTAATGCCTTTTAGTTTACATACTGCCGCAGCAACGTTTCAGAGACTGCTAGATATAATTATTACACCCGATATGGCGCCAAATGAATTTGCATATCTTGATGACATAATTATCGTCACCGAGACATATAAGGAACATAAAGAAATGCTGAAGACAGTCTTTGAAAGGTTACAGGCTGCAAAATTAAAGCCGAATCCAGAAAAATTCAAATTTGCAAGGTCACAACTTACGTATCTGGGACACGTGGTTGATGCACAGGGAATTCGAACAGATCCTGAAAAAATTAAAGCAATTTCAGCAATACCACCACCTAAAAATCAAAAGGAATTGAAAAGATTTTTGGAATGCTTTCCAAAGATGTTTCAAAAAGAGCAGCACCGTTAAATATACTATTAAAGAAGAAAATAGAATGGACATGGACACAGGATCAAGCAACGTCTTTTGAAGAGCTAAAGAAAAACTTAACGGAAGCTGCTGTTTTGGCATGTCCAAATTGGAATCTGCCTTTTGTCCTGCAAATAGATGCGAATTTACTTGGCCTAGGAGCTGTGCTAACACAGATAAACGGAGAAAAACAGAACGTCATTGCATATGCCAGCCGCACACTAAATCCAGCAGAAAAAAATTATTCCGTCACTGAATTGGAATGTTTAGCTGTGCGGTGGGGCATATGAAAAATGCGCCCATATCTGGAAGGTTATCCGTTTACGGTAGTAACGGATCACCAAATATTAAAATGGTTGGAGAAGTTAGATAATCCATCAGAAAGGTTAGCACGATGGGCACTGGAATTAGCTCAATGGGATTTCGATATACAGTATCGAAAAGGGACAGAAAACAACGTGGCCGATATACTTTCATGGAATCCAGTCGAAATAAATGCGATATCGAAAATGGAAAATAAATGGTACGAGAAAATTTATAAATCGGTATCAGGAAATCCGAAAGATTTTCCGGATTACAGGATAAAAGGCAATAGATTGTATCGGCACATATTACACACGCTTGATTTTAATGAAACAAATGAATTAAGCGAATGGGAAATATGTATAAATGACTCAGAAAAACAGCGAATATTGAAAGAAAACCACGATGAATCCGCAGCAGGACATTTAGGAGTAGCTAAAACTTTAACAAAATTAGCTAAAAGCTACTACTGGCCAGACATGTTCCGTGAAGCCACACGGTACGTACGCGCGTGTATAATCTGTCAAAAGCATAAAGCACAGCAGTCAGCCCCGGCGGGAAAAATGCACGCGACAAATGTAACACAGCCATGGGAGATGGTCTCTGTTGATTTGGTGGGTCCTCTCCCACGATCGAATAACGGACATATTATGCTTCTTGTAATGCAGGATCGATTAACGAAATGGATCGAGCTACGTGCATTACGAAAAGCAACGAGTGCTGCCATAGGACGGGCAATCCAAGAACAAATTATATTACGTTTTGGATGCCCGCAAGTAATAGTGAGTGATAACGGTAGACAATTTATTTCGAATGAATTTCGCCAAATATTAAAAAATTCGAAAATTACTCATCGAAATACGCCACCGTATTCACCCCAGTGCAATCCTGTTGAACGGGTAAATCGCACTGTAAAAACTATGGTAAAACAGCACATAGATATATCCCAAAAAACATGGGATAATTATCTAAACAAAATTTTTTCGCGTATAACACAGCCGTGCACGATAGCACGGGTTATACGCCAGATTATTTAAAATTCGGACGAGAGCTAAGCGCACCAAGTATCCTGATACAAGAAATAGGACAGCGTTCAAAATAGAAAGCAAAAGAAAGGATAAGGAATATTCAAGAAGCACGTGAGCTGGCCAAAATAAAAGCGGCACAGTCTTACTCACGGCAGAGAAAATATTATGACCTACGCCGACGTGATTGGCAGCCACGTGTTGGTAAACAAGTACTGAAGCGTCAAACACATACTGTCAAACAAAGCAAATCAGCTCAATGCAAAGCTTTGCGAAAAATATAGTGGGCCATTTGCAGTAATAAAGAAAGTTTCCCCAGCCATATATAATCTGCAAGGGGCAGATGGGAAACTAATAGAAAAAATTCATGTCAAGGACATTAAACCGTACACCGGTCACGATACGTGAATTTTGTAAATGATAATTAATTTTGTAAATTTGTAAAATATTGTACATTTCCGGCAATAGTAATAAGTAAATAGGATAATTAAGTTAAATTAAGTAATCGATATCTCTGTAAATAATTTTGTATATAGCGTGTTAATAATTTTATATAGCAAGTTAATGATTTTATATAGCGAGTTAATAATTTTGTATGTAGCGAGTTAATAATTTTTTATGTAGCGAGTTAATAATTTTATATAGCGAATTAATAATTTTGTATAGTAATGTACATTGGTTAAAAACCTATTAACAATACGGCTGGGAAATGAATCGGGAGGAAAGAGGTTGTTTTCTTAAATAAACGCGACTCACGATGGAGAATGTATATTCTGCACACACACAGGATCAAGACACAGTGTTAAAATGATCGATTAAGTATACAAATAATTTTGTATATAGACATGGGCTTTACAATTCCCTACAATATTGAAGATGACATCACAGGAGCTGTACGAGCTTGAGCATTGGTTAGCTGCTCAAGACACCTCGCATTTCGGAGAGGTGGTTGGAGATGAGGGGTATTTCCCTCAGCCCACCACACAGCAGATAACATCAGCGGTAGAATACCAGCCGACGAATAAGGCAGTACTGGAGGCTACGGCCAGGAGGCCAATGGTGAGGCTGGAGCGGCTGTAAACGCGCCCAAGACCCTTGGTTTTTCCACCGCCGCTAATCACACTCCCTCCAATCCATCGGCAGCAGCGAGACAGATCTTGTACGGTGCCTCCGAATCTGGCGGAAGGATTCCGTCGGATTTCCATCTCGGAGCCCCCACGGCCCAGGAAGGTGAAAATCCCTAATGGGCCGGAGATCGTGATCCCGCCGGGAGTGCGAGAATTTAGGGCTCGAGACAACGGTCTGCGCTGGCCTTTTTATACAGAAGCGACGATATATTATATTATATATATATATATATACATATACATATATATATATATATATATATATATATATATATATATATATTGTATCACCTGATACAAACGTATTTTGGTCATCTTTTTTGCCATATTTTTGATGATTTTGAAATTATGTTTCGAAAGATTTCTCTACACTCACGGTTGAAGTTGATGGTATTTTTTGATACTATGATTAGAACGTTTAACCGGGCATATCATCGATTTCAAAAATTTTATGAACGAATTTGAATTTGGAACCAATTATCTATAAAAGATATGTTGATGACATCTTTACAACACACGAACTTAACAAAAATGAATTTATAGTCATTAAATTTAGTTTTTAATAACACAATTTGTTTTTCAAAATAATTTTTATGAACAAAAATATGGCTATCCCATGGGATCACTTTTATCACCGGTGATTGCTAATTTGGAAATGGAAAAATGTATTAAATAAGTTGAATTTTGAACCAATTATCTATAAAAGATATGTTAATGACATCTTTACAATTGTACCAGAAAGGTGTGTAGATGAAATAGTGGATGTTTTTTCATCCACGATAGAATTAAATATACAAAGGAATTAGAATTAGACAAGTTAGATTAAGTTTTTTGGACATCAATGTTATTAGAGTCACTAAGAACAGAGTAAAATGAAATTGATACAGAAAATCTACATGGACAGGTGGGTTGTTAAATTTTAACTTAAATCATCTATTCGGAAACAACGTAGGTACTGTTAAGGGAGTCATCAACAGGCCACGTTGAGGAAGGAATTTCTTGATTGCCTCTGTGGCGAGTATCGGTTATTAAGGGGAGGTGATGGGGAATGGACTCTGGTGGGTGGTGTTGGTGATGGACTTCTGCGCCTACTCGTGCTTCGTTCACTCCTCTGGAGCAACGTGCCTCGTGAATATGATGATGTCGGGTTATATGATCGATGTGGATCTTTTCGTTTGCCGCTGAGGTCCATTCCTTCGTTTACCTAGCTTACTACTGGTGCAGATGGCTTTATTATTGTCACCTGTCTTTTTGTGACTTTGGGTTCGTCAGCATCGAGTGCTCCTAGCCTAGGATGTCTGCTGGCTTTTTCAGACGGAGAGTACGCTGCTGTGCTGACCATACAGGTCTCGACGGGTGGAGGTTTTTTGTATCGAGTTCTCAACTCTTTCATTAGTTCGAGATGCTGGCCAATCAACTGTAGTTCATTGGTCGATTTGAAATCGCTTCGATTTATTTTGTCGATGTATTCGGGTTGCAGGTTCCTATAAATCCTATCGAGCTGTATCTCGGTTGAAAGTGCTGGTGACATTTTGTCGATCAACACTCTCATACCTCGAAGGTCGGAGGCGATGGATTCTTTAGACCCTTTCGTTCAGTCCCTTAACTCTTGTTCCAGCCACAGCGAATAGTCTATTAGCGGAAATGGTCCGCGCAGAGCTGTTTTGAAATCTTCTAAGTTTTTCCATTTTTAATGAATGGGCCTCGTCCATATCTCGCTGCTCCACATAGTATTTCTGATACTAATTTTAATATTTCAGCTTCTGGGATATCTGGACTTTCGGCTGTCCCTTGAAGTCTGTCAATAAACTCCGCCACGTCTTCACGTGGAGCTCTGGAAAATTGGATTTTCCACTGTCTAAGCAGTTGACCTGCTCTCGCTTCCTTTATAAATAAGTATTATCCGTACACCGGATGTACGATCGATTATTCGTGGTGGTGCTGTGCTGACGTTGACCATCGTCAGCCAATTCTATCGCATTTGTCCCTCCTGGATGCGGCGTAACGGTGCAGTGTTGAAAAAACTGCGGGTGCAGGTATGGCCATGCGTCAAATGGATATTGTTGTTTCCTGCTATATCTATGCTGTGCACCAGTGGTGATGGCCATGGTCCAACGGGGTGTCCAAAAAGGCACTGTAGTTCAAAACTGATTAGCCTATCTCTGAGTATTGTCAGATGCTTGACTAACCGTAGATGTCGTTGTTCTGTTTCGCGGAGCAAATCTTTTTGTATTGCTGCTCGAAGTCCATCCATTTTTACTAATTTATATTATTTATGTTCTCTGTTTTAAAAAAAAAAAGAATTTGTCGTATCTGTTATATTGTTCCAGACGAATTAGAACCGTTTGATTACTTAGATGCGATTAAATAATTCTAAATATTTATTATTCGTTACTATTAATGCAGTTAAGCAAGTTTATTTTAAATTTCCGAAGTAGTTATAAATTATTATTAATCAATAAAAATAGATGATTTTAATAACACAGATCTATTTTCTGTCAGCTGAAGCCACTGCGCACTCCTGTCTGCACAAGTAAGATGTCCGCTACGGCTTGTCTCACACCTTGCCTTGTTTGACCGGGTACGGTTTCTACACGAATGCAATTTTTACTACCTAACATACGATTTTCACATGATTACGGGTTTTTACATTACTTGCGATTTTTACATGCACTTCTTTCAATGGGGGGGAGCTTACCGTTTATGGAATATACTAGAGGTGAAAAGTACTAGATCGGCTCTGCCAACACTACACTTGTGTAGTGTTTCTCGACATCGCGGGCCCCACGTTGTTGGGTGCCATTCGTAACCTATAATCTTGTCTAGTTACGTATGACTTGATACGCAGTTATATCGTATCAAGCCTCTGTGCTCGTAGCTGTTGTATCTAAACTTAAGGAGAAAACGGAGAATTAAGAAGAATTTAGGAGAACGTAGTATCCGATGACAATTACAACACTTTATTTACGCGGCTGATACATATAATATATACAGACTATTTACAAGGAGTTCTCACCACCAACGGGTTCCGCGATGTTGTCATATACGCGAGATGCACATTAACCTACACGCACGGGGGGACGGGGAAAGGGAACGCGAACGAATCATGCGCGAATAGATATTAATACCACAATACAAATACTACTTGCCCCAGCTGATGGAGATGCTTTCGGCGGCTTCCTCTCGTTCGTTCTCTCTCTCTCTCTCTCTCGCTCTCTGTCTCTCTCTCACACGCTGCTAGAGCGCGCGGCTTGCGCGGGTCCTGTCGTTCTCTCGCAGCTGGCTCGGGCGGCTTGCATTGCATTCTCACGTTCCTCACGTTGTCGCGAGCTGAGCACACGTCCGCTGGTGGAAAGGCAGTGGCCTTTCGAGGGACACGGAGATGGGTATAGCGGAGAGAGTGCTGGGCTCTCTGGGCGTTTGGATAAGCTGCAGGATGGCCTCACTAGGAACGGAGCTGATGAATCAGAGGAATAGATTCTGTGTCATAGTGTATAGCGTGAACACTTCTGTCTGTTAGATAGCGAAAAAGGATTCTCTCGTTACCACTCTTGCTCGCTTCTTTTGCGGCGTGCATCGCATCGGTATATAGGGTGCCTCATTCGCAATTACGCGTGCACATACACGGTTTTTACAATTACTAAGGAACCGGCAGTTATATATATACATGTGTATATATATATATATATACATATGAACATATATAAGTAAAAATGTATATGCGCATGTACTTATATATTATACGAGCGTTTAGAGGCGTACATCCGTTAGATACAATCAAAGTATACGCGACGGTATAGGAATTCATGAATTCTCCCTCCGTCGCATATATTAGGTTGTCCAATATCTCCCTTCCACTTTTCTTCTCTTCATTCAATGCTTTATAAAAAGGGCTACAGTGCTCGGATTTACTTCAAATATGCACCGTTTTATTCGATAATCTGTTTCCATCTTAACGACAACTTTATAATACCCCTCTCGTAGAAATTCCTCTACTTATTTGTGAAGAACTCGGACAGTCACTGTTCACAAGCCTCTTTTGTGTCCAACTTTACACCACCACGGGCGTTCGACATGGGCTGGAACAGGTGGTAATCAATTGGCCAGGCTATATGGCGGATGCGATAAAACCTCCCATCCGAACTCCAGCAGCGTCTGACGAGTTATCAACGAAGTGTATGCTCCGGCGTTGTCCGGGTGGAACACTACACCCTTCCTGTTGGTCAATTCTGGATACTTCTGGTCGATACCCAGCTTCAAGCGGTCCATTTGATCACAGTAGATGGTAGAATTAAGCGTCTGGCCATATGGGAGCCGCTCATAGTGGATGATTCCCTTCCAATCCCACTAAACACACAGCAAAACATTCCTGGTCGTCAATCCCGGCTTGGCCACTGTTTGGAACGGTCCACCGGCCTTGAACCACCACTGTTTGGGCTTGATATTGTCGTATGTGATCTACTTTTTGTCGCCAGTCACCATCCGCTTCAAAAATGGATCGAGTTCGTTCTGTTTCAACGGCATATCACAGGGGTTGATTCGATCCAGAAGGTTTTTTTGCGTCAAATCATGCGGCACCCAAACATCAAGTTTTTAGTGTATCCAGCCTTCTGCAAATGGTTTAAAAGGATTTGGTGACTAACTGTTACGTCCTGGGTGATGTCACTTCTACCTTTACTCGGCGGCAGAGAGAGAGAGAGAGAGAGAGGGTAAATATTGCGCTCTCTCTCTCTCTCTCTCTCTCTCTCTCTCTCTCTCTCTCTTTCGAATTGGCCGGTATACTTACTGTAATTCTCCCAGTGTTCGTCGCGACTTTTCATAATTTTACGCTTTTTTTACTACTTTCGGTCGACTTTTGCGTGTTTATAATACTGTTTCTAATGTAGTGTGATGTCTCGCCTTGGTTAATAAATTTACTTTAAGGTGGGTGACCCCCCGGTTCTTTACGCGACGATTTATTTCCGCGAAATACCAGCAACTTTCCCTTATTTTTGGCCTCATCTCGCAATTAATAGCCGGGAATATAGGGCTGGTGTGTGAATAGATACGAGGCACAAAAATCACTACGAAATGAATTCAACCAATACTAAATTTAGAACCGTGTAAGTATCTAATCGTATTCATTAATAAATTGTAATTTAACACGGATCAGCTGCTGTGCACAGAATTAAAAATCCCGCCGTTTAGCTTGCTCTTAGCGCAAACATGGAACAGCTTTTGACTACAGGATTAAAAATCCCGTCATTTGGATTACTCTTAATACAACAACGGAGCCGCTTCGGAGTACAGAATAAAAAAATCCTACCGTGTAGCTTACTCTGTTCTTGTTTTATTACTATTATTTTCACGAAGGAAATAAATGTAGCAAGAACAATTAATATAAATTACTTACTTATATTTATTTATTGTATCCAATAGCAATCGGTTTACAGACCGCGATTACGAGTATGTGTCGTCGCTAATTCTAAAGTCTAATCTTAAATTATAAATTAATTAATAAATAAACTAAGTTAATAAATATTTTTACCTGTCTTCTATATTTTTATCAATCCTTTTTTTTTTTATATTTATATATTTATATATTTTTTTATATATTTATATATTTATATATTTTTTTATATATTTATATATTTATATATTTATATATTTATATATTTTTTATATTTATATATTTATCAATCTTTTATCAATCTTTTTATCAATCTGTAAAACCGATAAAAATATTTATTAATTTAATTCAAAATAGTTGGCATAAGTGCAATTTTTAATTCTAATAAAATTAAGTACAGTAAAAATAACTTCTCGCACGATAACTAAGCCTAGAAAAACCGTAAAAATTAAGTTAAAAACACACAAAAACAAGAAAAAAGTCAAGAAAGCACAAAAACACACATAGAATCTCAGAAAAAAATTAAGTCGTAAAGAAACGCAGAAAAATTTCACGCAAAAAAAACAGAGTCAAAAAGTTCACAAAAAAAAGTCCGCACGAATATTTTTTAGAACTGTCGTAAGCGGTTGTCCGACCTGAACGGACATCTTAATCGGCAATGAAGTCTAGCTCTGCCGAACCTGTATTTGTATAGAGTCCCGACAATGCACTTCGGAAATTTTTGTAGAAACTTGTGCCGGTAGTGGTGGTAAGTCAATGGAAGAGATTAAATTTTGTTTATAAAACAATTCTTTCATTGACTCTCTTATATTACTTTAATTGCACTTTTGTCGACTGCTTATATACGAATTAATAAATATTTTTTCATTGGTTTTACAGTCCTATCAATCAAATTGACCTATGAAAGAATATTTATTAATCTCTCTTATATTAGTCAAAGCTTATTCAAATTAAGTCAAAATAATATGTCTATAAAATAGCTATAAGCTATGTTCCTATAAAAAATTCATAAAATATTTATAAAATATTTATAAAGTATTTAAACCTTATACTTCTATATAATATCTATAAAATACCTATAAGTCATATTTCTATAAAATATTGAAAAAATATTTATAATTCTATAAGTTAACTTATATGATACTTATACGATATAAAGATATCGTTATTTTGTTTACAAATTGCTCATAATTATTTTATTAAGATTAGATTTATATGAAATTATTAATAATAATGATCTAGAACCTGTACACTTCAGTCTTATCTATTTCGATCGCCATATTCATTTTTCTTTCTGTTTGATGGTATCTTAAATGTTTACTTTATTCTTACATTATATTATCTTTAATTTACCACTATTTTGTATTATATTATCTTAAATTAATTATTAACTTAAACGCAAACGTAAAATTTAAATTCTATACGAGGTGTGTTCAAAAAGTAACGAGAATTTTGAAATTTCATCGAATTATTGAATTCCTATAATATTTTGTCACAAAGTAAATCAACTTTAATATAATCTTTAATAATATGTTAATCAACTCAATGTAAATTATCTTATTACTTTAAATTGTATATACTTCATGTGAAGGACTATTTCTTTATTACTGGAATACAGAATGTAATAGATATATTGCAATGCCTATCTAGGCTTAATTTTCTGATTTATATAGTTTAAATAAGATTAAATAAATTTTATAGTTTCAATTTTCTTTGGTTTTTTCAGATCTTGAATAAATAAATATCTTACAGTCTTTACAGAAGGATCTACTATATAAATATCATGACGGTCACACTATCCTAATTTATAACCACTCCCGTAAAGTCTATAATGAAAAAATTATTATTAATAATTAATAATAAAATATTAATAATTAAAAAAATAATAAAAAAATCAAATAAAAATGAAATTAAATTAGCAATAAAAAATGAATCTATATATTATAATAGTAAAGCATAATCTACTTCACCACTTAAATTTACCTTTTATCGAACGCTTTGAATCGCTCGGGTATATATAGCTTGTCATTCTCTTGAAGAAAATGAGTTTCAACATTTTCTTGGCTTACGATGCTTTGTTACATACTCTATTTTTCACTCAAACAATGTCTCTTGATACGTATCTTGCAATTTTATTTTATTTCAATTTGCATGATAACGAAGGTACTTCAGAAAACGCCCAACATCTTTTAGTCAAAGTTAAAAGAAAAATCGACTATCTAAATGGTAAAAGGTTAGTAGCTCCTACTCCAGGCAAAAAAGCTTACTGTTATAAAAATGTAACCTTCAATTCATGATATATATATTCTCTTGAAAGTGAATCAATTTCGCATGAAAGTTTTTGAATTGTAGCTTGTGAGACTGGTTTAATTTTAGGGTTTAAAAAGTACCGAGAATTTCTAAATTTCGTGGGTTGGTATAGTCCGCCTGTATAAAATTTTTTTTTGTTATGATGATAAGTATGTCCAGATCCAGAGGTACGATCCACAAAGCCTCCACTGGGGCGATTGAGCCTTAGTTTCGACATAACACGTTATAACCTGCTATAACATGTTTAAATACTTCTGCATCCTTATTAACTTCATTTAGTGACTCTAGCAACTTGAATTCGCCGCTGTTTTTGTTCGAAATTCAACAATTTTGCTGTTTTTTTTCTGGAACAAATTTTGCTGCCACAGATTTCATATCCAAAAAATCCGAAAAAATTCCATCGCAAAGCCAACTGATACGCCAACATCATCAGCGACTTCTCTGATTTTGATTCGGTGATCGTTCATAACCATTTCTTTCACTTTTTTCACATTTTCGTCGGTTAATGATGTCCTTGGGCGTCCGGGTCGTTCGTCATCTCCAAGGTTTTCACGACCACCTTGGAAACGCTATACCACGGGTAAGTCCTTGCTTTACTCATAGCAGACTCACTATATGCCTTTGTTAACATTTTACAAACTTCACCACACTTTATTTCATTTTTTACGCAAAATTGAGTAACAAATCTTCAAAAAACATATCTAACGTTAGCGGCTTCCACTTGAAAAGTAAGCAATGAATATTGCTGTAAATTTTATCATACTTCAGGAGCATGCGTAACAACATAATAAAAAAAATGTATACAGGCAGACTCTCCAAACCCGAGAAATTTAAAAATTCTCATTACTTTTTTAACACACCTTGTATATATATATATATATATATATATATATATATATATATATATATATTGTAACGGGGTGGGTTCGACTAATAGATTTAGTTCGAACATCGACGCTGATTCTTTAACCCTAAGTGTTAATTAGCTGAAAATAGACTTAAAAAGAAAATAGAAAAAAACTGACATTATATTTATTTAAAGTCCTATATATATATATATATATATATATATATATATATATATATATACCCTTATAGAAGACTGCTCAATATATCATTTTTCGCAGTCTATACAGAGAGAAAACTAGAAGCTTCTTCCGTATAAGAAAAATATATTCACTACATGAGAGCAAAGGTTTTTTCAGACTCGGGTTCATTAATCTTTGAGTGTGAAATCTGCTCCTTGCATATATTTCGATATTTTCATTTAGAAATTGTTATGCTATAAAAAATTGATATATGCAAGTGATCTATAGAAAATGATGACCAATTATAAGAAAATTGACTTGGTAAAAAAATAATTGAAATAATTATAGAATTGGTTCTGATTAATAAATTATTTTTTCAGCACGACATTTTCGGTGGACCCAGATACTCACATCGACAGTCTAGAACAAGCTGAGCAATTAGTTCTTGAGGGAACTAGCAAGTGGTCTTGCAAAATAGCCATTACAGGTGACAAATTTTAATATCCTTCTATATTTGAAAACTTAAAAATAAAACTCAAAATATTTTTTCATTAATAATATTGTACTATATTCTATTAGTAAGCATTTGATAAAAGAGCAGAACTTAATTACTGTTTTTATTGTATTTTTTTCCGATAAATATATAATAGATAATTATTTCGATTTCATTACATATAATGTAATGACTACTAACTTTATAGGCGTTACTCATTGCGCTTACGTCTGAAGTACCGGACCGACTGCCGAGTACAAATGTGGGAAAAAAGATTTGTGCAGCAGTTTTATAGTTTATATTCAAATCACTATAACCGCTATATCAGTTATATATTAGATGCTTTTAATTTATCTTGATTTTGTTTTTCCTGCTTTCTGCCTCGCTATTTTTGTATTTTTACATTGAGCTTCCATATAAGAGATATACCATGAAAAGCATGTGAATACAAATATGACGAGGTTTGTCTTGTATATGCTTGTCTAATGTCTCAAATTTCTGACACTCTGTAGATAGAGATACGAAATAGGTAGAGATGATTATCCAGGTGGATGTAGAGGTTGCTCTCTATGGACAGTGGAGAGACTCTTGGCTGCCCACACCTATAGCCGAATACCGCAAGAGAGGTGTCTATGGTACAAGTGTCACGTATCGATTATTGGCAACATTGGTCTGTAATTAATCGCAACCTGAAAGAAAAAATTCCACCTAACTTAGAGGTGGGTACTAAACAGAGAATTCTTATCCATACATCACAGGGAAACTAGACTTCCATTTAAGTTGCTGATTGTCTTGAGTGATGTTTTCGCCGTAATCGCCAACTTGAAATTCTACGAGGATGCTGCCAGAAGTACCGAGCCCAACAAATAAAACTCAAAAATTTTGGGACAAATATATTTATGTTTCAACATAAACTCCTTTCAGTTACACTTTTCCCAGCGATCTTCAATAAGTTTGATACCCTTTTTATAATAAGCATTATCAAGCTGCTCATAATACCCATTAAATGCCGTCATTACCTCTTCATTGTTGGAAAATCTTTGACCAGCGAGCCATTTTTTCAAGTCTGGGACCAGAAAATAATCCGAAGGAGCTAAATAGGGCGAATAAGGTGCATGAGGTAGCAATTCAAACTTTAATTCATTAATTTTGGCGATCGCAATAAAAGATGTGTGAGCTGGTGCATTCTCTTTTTAAAAACACTTTCTTCTTAGCCAAATACGGCCGTTTTCGATTTTTTGCTCAAACGTTGCAATAAGTTCACATAATACTCGCTGTTGACAGTTTTTTCGTTTTCAAGATAGTCAATAACCTTGCCTGCACATGGGACGGTTTTTTTCTTCTTTAGATCCGGTTCTCCTTTTTCAGTTCATTGTTTTGAAGTCGTGGACTCATGTTTTATCCATGGTTATGAAACGGCGCAGTTTTTGTTCCATTGTGAGCAAACGCGGCACCCATCTTGCGCACAGCTTTGTCGTCTCCAAATTTTCAGTTGACATGCGATGTATCACACTTTTTGAATGCTACCTCGCACACTTTCAGTCGACAATCATCTAGTACCGCGTTGTGGATTTTCTTCAACAGTTCTGGAGTCGTCACCTCGTACGGTCGGCGAGTTCGATGCTCGTCTTGGCAGCTCATACGGCCTCGTTTAAACTCCGGTACCCAATATTTTACTGTTGCAAACGAAAGACCTGTCTCACCCAGAGTAGAGTTTAGTTCTGCTTTTATATTGGTTGGACTGAGGCCTTTCAAATAAAAGTATTGTATCACGATGACAAATTTTTCGATGTTTACAAATTCACTGAAAATGTTCACTAGTGATTGCTGTCAAACAAATACTAAACATCATGGCGTCTTCAAACTTGAGACATATGCTTTATAGATTGTGTACTTTCTAATGCAGTAGTATTTTTAGCAACTACCGGCCTCGTACTGGTATATCAGTAATCTTTAAAGATGAAATCTAAATCAATCACTGGTTTTCAGTTTTTGGAATGGGTCGGTCCAATTTAGTGCTAGATCTTTATAGATTCTCATATTTTTATGATATTACTATTTTCTATCAAGACATTTTGAGGAGCATTTAAGCTGGATTAAAAGAGTACTCGAGCGAATTAATCTAAATTTAGTAAAAAGGCTTTCAGAAGTATCTGAAAGAGACGATTAACCGTGATATAGTGTCTTCTGTCTTGACTTGAGAAGGTAAACCCTGTGCTTCAGTACTTCACATCACGTAATATCAGGTACGCGGTTCCTAAGAACGATGTCGTGATATAAAATCTACACAAGAGTATGCCACGGTTACTGAGCAATTCACGTGCCCAGGAAAGAAAGGTCATAAATATAAGTACTATGCAGAATAACAGGCTTCCTTGAAGGAGGTCAAATTCAGGATTGCATTGGCTCCTTTCCTAGCATTAGCTTTCGGTGAATAGTACAAACGAAGGCAAATGCTGCTGAACTTATTACCGTCCTATGGCATTAGATTTATGCATAAGAAAAAAAGCTTGCCTAGGCAGAAATATATTATTCCCTGACAAACAGAGTGTCTAGCTATGGTGTGAGAAAAAGAAATTTTCGACCATACAATGAAGATTATAACTTTAAAATTGTCACAGACCATAGTAATGTACGATGAATCCGATGGCCAAATTGTTCGTTGGGTTATAGATTTACATATCTTTAAGGTGTACCCTCGAAAAGTGGTATTAAATTATTTGCCGGATTCTCACCTCGGTGTCTTGGTCTTAGATATGCGAAAATACGCTGCTATTGCTTGGATAAGGTATAAAAACGGAATCATCTCCTGCCGTTCTCTACTCAGATATGATGGCAAAATTAGCCCCTAAGTATGTGGGTGTCTATATTTTTATAGGATACGAGTCAGGGTGTTCTTATTTATTATCACTGTCTTTCATTCTGTAATGTAAAATAAAAATAATAAATACGTTATCTCTTGTTTACACCTTCTTCATTTATTGTTTCAAGCACTTAGATTCCGTAGCAGGGACTAGATTTCTTAATAGTTAGTTATGATACTTTGTTATTTGGTAAATAAGTCAAGTACGACTTTAACAAGCTTCAAAGAGGAATATAGGTAAGCTATCATGACTTCTTCAATTGTATAATATGATATGCATACAAGCAAGTTGAATAAGTGTATTTGACAGTAGTCTAGAAGCACTCTGAAAAATTGTTCGGAGCTCAGAGGCATGCCTTACTTACAGTTCTCAGTGTCCAAACGTGATTGCGCGTAGAAAACTAAGGCATAAAAAGCCAGTTCTAATCCATAGTATTAGAACTTATATTGGTATTTCGTGGTCTGCTTCAGTACAGTAAAACTGAATGCCAATTTTCAAGCATATAAGACCTGAAGCTTATTTTTGTTGCGTAAGTGGCGCGAACATGTCACCCACCTCCAATGAATAATTTTGAACGATTCACAAAAATAAACGAGAAACGTTGTAATTCAGAAACATCCATTCGATTGACTGTGATGCTAATAGATTAGCTTACGTATGAACTGGAAGCAAAATTTATTTGTTGGCTGGTCGCTTGTATTCAAAAGTAGCAGTACGCAATGTGACTGTCGTGAACTGATCATGACTAGGATGTAGGACTGTAATACGTTCTAATGTCCATTATGATGGAAAAAACAAGTTATCTTTGAATAGAACCCAATAACCAAATTCAAATCGATAATTAGACTTAAGCCACTTGGTTCTCTATTGTTTCATCTCTTGCCTCTTTGTCAAAAATGATTTCTCATCGGTTGCATTAACCTCGATTTAGAGCAAAGTATTTGAGATTCATCATTTTCAAAATATAGCTCAGAAAGTGTTACAAGTGGTCTACTAATGAGAAAATGAACTGGAGTAATCGACTCACATCTGCAGGATCTGAACTGAGTGTGCTGAGTGGTCGAAGAGAGTTGAAAATAACTCGAACGACAATTTTGATTTGCCTATAACTCTGTACAAATATCTTTTGAAATATCTGACGTTAGCTTCCAAAATGTCACTAAAATTAGGGACTCTGGGAAGAATTAAACCATTCCACCTGATCGTTGGCCAGAGTAGATGCAATCATTTCTCCTGAAACTGTAGTTTTTGTAAAGAGAGGCTGAATTTAAGCTTCATTACGTAGAAAGATTCTGCCATTATCTATATAAATTTATTTTTCAGAAACCATCACGAGCAGTAAACCTCCGAAATGCAGATAGAAATGTTTATGCGGTAAGATTAGATACTAATTCCGAATTAATTGCTTTGAAGACTAAAAATACAAAAACTGACTTATAATTAAAGGACTGCAAGATCAACTCCAGTGTGTTGAAAAGAACGAGCAGGTCTTCCTCTAATTACAGGGAGTGATTCCATCAACTGCTCCTAAATGCGAACATTATATCGAGCACATGTGGAAAATTGATGAAGCATTTATCGAATATTTCGAGAGTAGATTATACATAAATGATTAACTTACCACCAACCTCGACCGTATAATTTCGTATAATGCGCAAAATTAAATGATGAATCACTGTATCACTGGTATTCAGAAGTATTAAGATCTTCTGGGTTGAGAAGCTCGGATATTTCTGACCAAATAGGACGCATTGTGGTTGCTGGAGGTGCTAAAGACAATTGAACTTGAAAATGAAAAGCATCAACAACAGAACTACATCCTAATCTAAAAGTCAAACTAGTTTCCTTCTAATTTAAGTCTTTCAAATCGTCCTGAAAAATCAATAAATTGAAATTTCTGTAATTTGCTATATCTACTTCTGAGAATAATTGTGTATCCAATTTTATATGAATGTGCGATCACGTTATCTAATTCTTCTAAGCAATCATCTACCAAAAATAGAGCTGATACTGTTCCATGTGTAACAGCAAGCAAAACTTGAAAATGTAAAAGGGGTTCAAAACGCCAGCAGGTACGTAGTATCATTAAGATCGATAAGCATTCGACCAAAATTTTTAATTATATCACATATAAATAGATATTTAAAAAAAACACTATCTAATCATAACAAAGATGTCTTACTGTAACTTTGGATCAATATAATAATATAAAATTGGATAATATAAAATTGGAAGAATTTCCGTATGTCCAAGGTCCATATATTCTTGCATAAAAGCATGGCAAGTGGTGCAAAGTTCAGGTTGTTTACAAAAGCGACGTTCTATTCAATTCATAAACCTATAAATTAGGCTGCTTAAAAAAAGGCAGTTTAACTATGAAGCAACCACCGAAATTTTGTACAATACGTAATTTTACTATAATACCAATATTTTTGTTCGATAGGGGATATATACTGTTCCTAAGAACTCTCTTCTGTCTCCGAGAAGCAAATGATTGCCCCAGAAAACTGATGATCTACTGCTAAATGATGTGCCCTTGTTTCCGTGGTATGATCGATTTCTGCATTTCCGATTCAAATTCAGCCAAAAACAGACAGCAGTACCACTAAACCAATATGCGGAAATTGAGCTCGACATATTTCTGAGCAAAAGCACGGCAATGCACTCAGAATGCAATTTAGGGTTGCCCAAAGTGTGGATCAAGCTAAGTGCAGCCCCTGGAAGTGGTTCCAGTGTCCAGAAACAAGTCTGTCTCTTGGCACCAATTTGGAGACACGCTTAACTACAACGGCTGTAAAATAAAGAAAAAATTCTGGTATTATTAGAGATTTCAGGATAAGCTGTACTTCAGCACGAGTAATTGCATTAGTCGTACCGTTCAAACGAGATTCGATAATGCTTACTGGTTTAAAGTTTAAATATAATACTTTACCTTTATTTTCAGATATGAAAGAATTTTTGGCGCACGAATCTAATAAGACTCGAGCCGTAGTATGGGCACCTTCTGAGGATTCAAGAATAATTACTGCAGACGCTAACAACGATTGAGAAATCTTTCTATCTGAAGCCATAAAGTGAATGAGCTAGCGTTTCTCGAACACTGACAGACGTCTTCCTGCTTTCACTGAGAAATTAATTAGTTTTCATTTATAGATTTTCCATTTTGATTATGTTGGATGCTTCCTGATTAGTTATATATTCTTTTTTTTATTGTCGTACAAATTAACAATTCTTTTTCAAGAATAGACTGGTGTTACGTCGCAACGCAGTTTCGTCGAGAAAATATTCGGAAAAAGAAAACTCCGAATATTTTCTCACGAACTATCGAACCCCACCGGAAGGGAAAGCGAGGAGAGAGTGCGCACATTGCAATTTATGACCGAACAAACCATCGCGTCGTCTTCCTGCTCCTTATGTTTAAAACGCGTACCTCGACCTTGAGCAAAATACAAGAAAGCTTAACCCGTGCTGGCGCGAGATTTCCACACCGGAAAACTCCTTGCCTGCACAGGATGAGCGCATGGTGCGAGGTAGGAAACTAATAAAATGAGTAAAAGGGGGAGGGAAGAAGAATAATCCACTTTCTCCTCGAAACTAACTTTCCTTCACCCAAAACAACACGTCTATCCGTATATATGTATTTCTATTACCTTAAAATATTATTTTCTTTCAACTAAAAATAAATACATGTATACGTATACGTAGCAACAAGATATTAAAAAATAGAATATTTGAAAGAAATACAAGTTAATCAGCATAACTATTATGTCATAGAAATCACGTATCTAAATTAACATTTTACATTATAAAATCTTAGCATACACATATAGGTGTGTGAGATTATAAGTGCACGAACGAATGTGCATATATATTGTGATGCGGCAAAATGAAATTTATGTCGACACACAAAAAAATGATAAATTATGTATCGATTGCTCGCGTTCACAAAAAGAAATCTTACTCGCTGCTTCACTCCTTACTTACCTCAGAGGAGGTCCCGCCGGTCTGGAAAGGGAGGGAAAGAAAAAGAAAGAAAAATTTTATGATCCACTACGGTTAAGACACCCGTTTATTCGCTCACAAAATTTTTTTCTTACACTATCACCACAAATTTCGCCCGATCCGCGTGCTCGGCACGTCACGACCGCGATCCGCGTCCCGACGCATTTGCCGACTTGGGAGGAGGGTACTCGGGGATATATATATATATATATATTTATATAAATTTATAATGGAAAAATAAGGTATATACTATTCTATAAATAAATCTAATATAAAATGTTGAGTTATGTACTCTCAACATTTTATAGCGTACAAATATAAAGTATTTAGGAATATAAAGATATACACTAACAAATGTATATATATATATATATATATATATATATATATATATTTATATAAATTTATATTGTTAAAATAAAATATATACCATTCCATAGATAAACCTATGATAATATAAAATGTTGAATTATGTAATCTCAACATTTTATAGCGTACAAATATAAAGTATTTAGAAATATAAAAATATACACTAACAAATGTGTATATATATATATATATATATATATATATATATATATATATATTTATATAGATTTATATTGTAAAAATAAGATATATACTATTCTATAGATAAATCTAATATAAGGTATTGAGTTATGTACTCTCAACATTTTATAGCGTACAAATATAAAGTATTTAGAAATATAAAGATATACACTAACAAATGTGTATATGTGTATATTTATATAGATTAAAAATAAGATATATACTATTCTGTAGATAAATCTAATATAAAAGGTTGAGTTATGTACTCACAACATTTTTAAGGTATACACATAAGTATTTAAAAATATAAATAAGCATAAAAATATACACTAAAGAATGTATATATATACATATATATATATATATATATATATATATGTATATTCATATATATATATATATATATATATATTTATATCCTTATATAAATTAATACTAAATAATTTATATTTATATATGTATACTATAGTTCAATTCAAATAACCTCACACGTATAACCATTGTTTAATGCAAAATCCTTGTTTTTATAATTTTTATTACTCACGTTTTGGCAACCCCTAACGCCATCTCAGAGAGAGAGAGAGAACTTAACGGGACCACCCCCGTTTAGCACCGCCTTTTTCTTATTTTCGAACCGCCCCTGCGCATGGTCCTCACGACCCCCCATGAACGCAGCAAATCTCCTATTGGCAAAGGAAAACAAAGGGAGAAAGTGGGCCCCATATACTCCTCCACAAAATGTTTTTCAAGAAGGAGGAGTCACTCATTTTAAAAGGGCCCAAACTTCACCTCACGAGCATTATGAATCTACACAAGGCACTACGCAGAAGTCACTACGCACAAGTCACCACACACCAGTAGTCAACACCAGCAGTCAGCATCAGCAGCAGCAACAGCAGCAGTAAATACGGGAGCCAGCTCTACCAATCACTGCAACTACAGCAGGATTATCTATCTCTCTCCCTCTCTCTCTCTGGGCACAGGCAGCAGGTGTTGCCTGTAGAGGATATAAAGGAAATAAACATAAAAAAAGTAAGCCAAACCTTTACTCGTATTTATTTTCTTTTTTTCTCTCACTATTTCCTGTCCGGGAAAGTGATTCGGTCCTCCTTGCAAAAGGAAGGACTATACATGCCCCATTCTATCCTTTCCTTATTTAAAATTAACACTACGGAAGTAAGTTGGAAGGCCGAGGCAGGAATAGGCTTTTTTTCGCAAGAGAAGCAGCTTATACCTACATATAAGCCATTGGCCTCTGACTTACACGCAGAGCATAGGGACAGTAATTAAACTTCCCCAACTTCTCCGCTAGTGAGATTGCTGCTCACACTCGTAAGGTCCCGAGCTACTGGAGGCAACTCTAGGCTCAAACGCCAAAAAATTAAAATCTTGGAAAGGCTGGTAAAAAGCTCACGTGAGGGAAGAGTTTCGACTCCGACGTCACACTGGGTTTCGTTATATTTATTAATGTTATTGACAATTATCAAGCAAATCAAACAATATTCTATATATTATATTGTTAAAATTCTATATTATATATTATATATTGTTTTAAATTTTTAGAGTCTTGATAAAGGATATGATCGAAATATCAACAAAATCAGTTGTTACAATTTGTTCAATTCACAAGTTCACCGAGGAAGTTTAATATACTTTAATATTCCTTTCAACGAAAACTTTAACATACTAAAAACTATAGATATATGTCATGGTCTTAAATTGTTAATGATTACTAAGCTCATGTCTAAAATGTTCAAATTATTACTGAAATATTTTTATGCCACAACACAAACAAAATTAGAAAGATTTTACTTCCTTAGCTTTGTATATTTTGTGAACATTAAAATTTTTAGTTATTTACAAAATAAATTTATTTCGTTGTATATTAAAATTGTATAAAATAACACACCTACTATTCCAACAAGCCCAGTCTTTAACAGTCTGCATTATAAAGTTATTCTCAATGAAGCATGTCATTACTTGATCATGATTCGTGTCAAACGCAACAAGAATTTGCAGAACCATTGGGAGCGACGCTGCATTTAGAAACAATGAAATTGGATGCCGTAAAAGTTGAAGCCGAGAGATGTTGAACGGCGTTTGTTTGCTTGTGTACAGGTGCTTGCAAGGCAAACACCTGTATTATTACGATAATCACAAGTGCAGAAAATCATGGAGATTCACGGCCATGCTTCCACGTCGACGGCGAAACCGAATATTTAAAGTTCCAAGGTCATGCTCAGTATTTGGTAGAGCCAGCTGAGCATAGTGCATTATGAGTTATTCCAACCGACTGAAATAATCAGAGGCAATCGTTATCGATCGCAATTAATGCGTTTGAGCCGCGCATTTAAAGACAAACGGCAGCAATGTAACGATAGACATGAAAAAGTGATTGTACAGCATGACAATGCTCGACCGCATGTTACAAAAGCGGTCAAGAGATACTTGGAATCGTTGAAATAGAAAATTCTACCTCACCCGCCGTATTGTCCAGATGTTGCTCCCTCAGACTCTTGCTTGTTTCGATCAATGGTAAACTGCCTGGCTGAATAGCACACATTTCCGGTCTTATGAAGAAGTAAAAAATTAGATCGATTTGTGGATCGCATCTAAAGTTGACCAGTTTTTTCAACGCGGAATTCGTATGCTGTCCAAAACATGGGATAAAGTGATGGAACATGTATAACCAGTTTTTTACAGTAAAGTCTCCAAATTCGGAAAAAAACGGCGGAAGTAAAGTTGTACAGCGATATATCGTTATCAAAAACAAGTACAGAAAACGGCAGATATAGACCACTCTCTTTATGTGTAGACCTAAGGTCTACTTACAATCGGTGGAAGGTTAAAATTCTTGAAATTGCCTTACTGTTATAAGCACCCGATATTTCTATTGTCAAACTTAATCATTAACAGCGAATATGATTCATTAAATTTTCATAATGACACAAAAACAGCATTTAATGCTACTCACTAATATGTTTTTGTAATATTATTCATGGTTTTAATGACATTAAGAGTAGTTTAAGAAAATATATTATCTGATCTTGTGTAAAGCCATCCATGCTGAACTGTATGTTGCTATAAACTAGCAGAGTATAGTACAAATGTCTGTTTATGCAAACCGAAATACGTTTCCGTGGATCGTTTTGCATTAAAAAGGAACGCCATTGCAATTGTATTAAACTTAAAGTATATATGGCTATTTTTGTGAATTTCTTAATATAGACGGTGTACCTAGAAGTAGTGCAAGAATTAACCATCTAAAACTCGGTGATATATATAGCGAGAGTGCAATAAACTTTTCGAGTAAAAATCAGATAACCAACAGTCTCAGTAATTTTTGAATTCTGAGGAAAATCATGAAAAGGGTGATGAAATATATCACTAGAATGGTATTTTATACATCCGTAGTCACCTCATTTTCGCAGGCTCTCTAACACCGCTATTAATCCTTTACATTTGTATAATAGGAAATACAGGCTTGTTGTAATAAATATTTACTAGCTATGGAAATTAGGGAGCGTTCATAACTACTATAACAGAAGTATTTCAATGGAGTTTCCATTATCTTGGCGACATGCTCAGTAGCTCAAATAGCATTTTGTATTTAGGTGAAGAAAAGATCTCTCCTGAGCAAATTTACATCATATTGGGATAATGTATCTGTGCAGGAAATTAAGGAGAACAACATTGATATTTTAGATGACAAAAACATTCCAGCATTACAATGGAAGTTTGCTCGTATTATTTACATGTATCTTGGAGATGATGACGTGATTAGAGTTTATAAAAATTGTATAATAGAGTCTACAAACTTTGCGTGAAAAAAATATAATTTTTCCCTATTCACAATCCGGGAATAGTATCATGATTTATATTAAGCATGATTCGCTCTATATATAAATAAGTACATTTTCTATCCCAATTATTGCTCAAATACTCCATACATAAACAAACATTACGACAATAAATAAATAAATAAATTCTTCAATTTTATGAAAACTATTATATTAATCTTTCCATATAATGTATACTGTACAGATATGCATTGGCAGACCATTAAAAATCATGTTATCTACGCAATAATAATAATATTCGTATTATGAATATTTTGTATATGTTCGTGAAAGAAGACAGGTAGGTTGAATATTGTAGGGCGTAATTCTCGTAGTTTGAGATAGCATCTATGATAAATATTTTGAATTTCAGACCGTGTTGGATTTTTCTGTGTAATTTGGAGCAAGCGTTAAGCTGCCAAATTGTATACGAAAGGTATATATCAAAATATCTTGTATTGATTACGATTCCATTTTTATTGACCAAAATATAATTAACATTTAAAATGTAAATGTCCGACCACTGTTTAACAAATACTAATTATATTAATATACTTAATTGTCAATTACTTCACAAATTATGAAATATCAGTAAATTCATAGCCTTGAACTTGAAATTTTGAAAATGTTGAAAATAACAAAAATTCTTAATCACTCAAACGGCTATGTGATGATATAGAGAATAATCCGTATTTGTGAAAATTACTAACAAGTACAGGATCACAGAGGACTCAATTTCCTACAGAAGATGCAAAATGTATTAAATATAACTAAAAACTAAAAATCTTACCGTTTTTATATTCAAATGGGCTTTGTTTCCCATTAGTTTTAAGTGCATACTGTATCGTAATAGTAAATAATAACTTTATTATTACATATACGATTACTCATAAATATGAACATTTAATGCTTTTTTGCTACTTCAAATATTTTTTTATTTAGCTTAAGACGTTAATATTCATGTTGTTTCTAGTTGATCTGGTCCTGTTTAAAATTACAATTATATTAAATGATGTGAATTTTTTAAAATGTTTTAGGATATTTAAATAATCAGCGAATAAAATTTTCAAATATTTCTACTTATTTACATCAATCAATGTTTCAGTGAAACTTATATATATTAAATAAGGTTTCAAGATAAAAATGAATAAACAGAAATACTCAATAACTCACTTTGGTTTAAATTATTATCTACTAGTATAATGTATATGTGTGTTTTTATTATAGCTGCGTCCATAATTAACTTACGTATTATTTTTAATATTAATTGAAATAAAACAGCCGCTATATCGGCAATTAATCAATATAAAACCTTCTATATTTGTTATAATTATTAATGTGTAAAAATAACATTGCTTAATTCTAATTAAAAAATGATAGCTATATAAAGTGGATGAACAATTACGATATACAAAAACATAAACAATTATACTGTAATAAATTAATAGAATTCAAAATTAATAGTGACGTCTGGGAATGTAATATGGCATTTTATATTATTGTTAGACAAAATACTTAAGAGTATTTTTTCGGTGAGTATTAATTTTTGTCTACTATAACTTTTGAATGAGAAGTCTAATGATAATGAGATAACAGAAACTTGAGAAAGCAAATCCCGATTAAGACTGATGAATCTACGATTAAATATCTAGCGGAAATGAGATATGATTTGAAGAGAATTTGAAGATTTGAAGACAAAGAAATATGATTTGAAAAGTTTCGTACTTTTAAGGAATTAGTTAATAAATTAAAAAATAAACCGATCAAAGTCTCATGTGAGAATTAACAGAAAGTTATTACTTAAGTATATGTTAAAAATTCATGTAATCTTAACAAAGGTGCAAAATGAGAAAAAGCTCAAAAATCATCACCACGAAACTGGCAAGACTTCTGTGCTTAAGCAAACAATTTATCTCATTGGCCGATTTGAGCGCGAAACAACAAGCCTAGAAACCTATATCCGGTATGTTTCATATTTCAACGCATATATTGCAACAAAACTGACTAATATTATGAGTTTTATGATATTATTATAATACATCAAATCAATTATATTGAAATATTATTTATGAGTGTCTAAATAAATTTATAATACTATTATATTATATTTTCTAAATATTTGTAGTATAGTTAATATAGTACGTATTGTTGAAATTCGGATAGTCGCTTCATAGTTGAATTTTTTTGCAATCAGCCGAATTTCATAGGTTCAGGCAAAATTGTTAAGGCTTGTATGAATCGACTAGAATGCCATTTTGTAATCAACCTGAACTTTATACCGCTTATCATGCTTTTACGCAAGAACATGTGGACTTTAGGAAGATGGAACTTCTTATATCAGATGAATGCGAAGTTGGTAATTCATTCCTTATAATCCAGTGTTCAAGCAGGACGGTAGTAAAACATAAGGTTTGTCTTTAATGGTTCACAAAAGAATAAAGCATGAAATGTTAAAGGAATGTTTATATTCTTGTCAAAAGCTACAGGAAAAAATTCTTAAAAACGTTGCTTTTCTTGGTCAGGACGGAAACTTATCAATCTACCCTCGCATTACACGATATTTATATTATTGTACAAAATATTTCCTGGTAAAATTTACATTTATAAGCTACTTTATAAGGTAAAAGTTTAATGTTACCCAAATTAATTTAAAACTTGTGTAAATATGTGTAAATAAAAATGTGTAAATATGACAATGAAAAATTTTCATAAGTTATTTATAGTATATATAAAATATCATCTACATTTTAGGATAATTTTTTGGTATAGAACCGATTATATATCTAAATATTTTTTCGCGATATAGGTTAGAGTACGTAGGAATAGCAAGATGTGTAGCTACTTTTAATTTAATCAGCATATTTCACATTGTATTGAATGTAACTGATGAATAGAAAAAAATTTTGACTGAATGTATTATTAACTATACTTAACTGTGTACTTAATATATTTTTTTACGATCTTTCGAGAAGGGTATTTGAACATGTCTGTACATAAGATTATATGAACATTTTTCAATGTTCTATTTCATGTTTCAAAATTAATTAAGGATTAAAGTCAGGCAGTAATTATGTGATATGTATTAACAGAATAATTAAGTTTTTAATAATTATATAATGTAAGCTATTACACACTATTTACACACTGCATCCTGATACAGCACATCACGTGACGTCAACATAATGCGCCTATCTGCTACACGTATTGGGCGTACAAATAAGTTTCCGCCGTTTTTTATAAAGAAATAAGAATTTATTGTAAAAAAAGATATAAATAATGTCATTCAAAATATTGCCCATCACTTTCTACTACTTTTGGCCATATTTCAGGTAGTAAGTGGATACCTCGTCAAAAAAATTGCTTGTCTTTTGGTGTGATCCACGAATCGGCCCATTTCTTTAATTCCTCGTAAGAAGTGAAGTGCTGCTCAGAGTCATGGTCTACTCATCGACCGGAATAAGTGGTAATCTGAAGGAGCAATGTCTGGTGAATACATCGGGTGAGGTAGGATGTCCCAATTCAGTGTTTTTAACGTTTTCATGTTGAAAAATGACTTTATCGCGCCTTTTGGCATATTGTGGACGTTTAATCTTCAATGCTCGCCTCAATTACATCAGCTGTTGTCGTTTACGTTCCTCGGAGACGGTTTTATTGTGTTGGAGTAGTTCATAATAGATTTCTCCAAGCTGATCCCATCAAATACACATCATTAGCTTCTTACCATGAATGTTTGACTTGACCATCGAAGTAGAAGCATGCCCGGGCTTACCCCATGACTTCCTATGCTTTGGGTTGCCGCAGTGAATCCACTTTCGTCTCCCGTCACGATTCGATGTAGAAATCCTCTGCAATTTTGCCTTTTGAGCAATGGTTCGCACACGAATAAGCGACACTCGACGTCTCTTAGCTTCAGCTCGTAAGGAACCCAATTTCCTTGCTTTTGGAACATACCCACTGCTGAGTCATTTCTAACTCTTGTCCTTGTGTTTAGCACGGATCTTCCTCCAGTAAATCTTCCAATTCTGTGTCGCTATACACCTTGGGCAGTCCACTGCGTGGTTTGTCCTCCACGTCAAATTCACCACTTTCAAATTTTTGGAACCACACCCGACAACTTCTCTCACTCAAAATAACATCACCATATGCTTCTATGACTAGCCAATGTGCTTCATCTGCAGATTGCTTTAAATGAAAGAAGTAATTAACAATCGCAAATGACGCTTACTTTGCTGAAAACTTGACATCTTAATAGGATGAAAATATAATATTAATATCATTATTATATACATGTTATATATATTTATATATATGTTATATATATTTATATATACATGTTGTATATCCCTTCGCATTATTCCTAGGACATTACTGTAATTTTGCGTTGTAATATATCAAGGCACAATATTTCTGTGATATTCCTGCAATATTGCCTTCTGATATATCACGACGCAATATTTCTATGATATTTCTACTGCATTGTCGTGTGATATATCGGGGCGTAATATTCCTGTAATATTGTACATTTCTGTGATACTATTCGGATATTCCAATGTGACAAATAACAACGCAATATTCGTGCGATCTTGCTGCAATATTCCGTTGTCAAATATCACGACGCAATACTACTATGATATTCCTGTGATATTTCGTTCTGATATATCACGACGCAAAATTTCTATGATATTGCTACGGTATTACCATGTAATATATTAGGGCGCAATATTTTTGTGATATTGCTGTGATATTGCTGCGATATTGCGGTATGAGATATAACAACGTATCATTTCTGTGATAATGCTTTGCTATTGCTGTGTAATATATCAGGGCTCAAATTTTTCAGTGTTATTCTGACGAAAATGCCATGCGATATATGGGGGCGCACTATTCCTATGATATTTATGAGATATAGCGTTATGATTTATCACGATGTAATATTCGTGCGTTATTGCTGCGATATTGCGTTCTGATATATCGATGCGCAATATTTCTGTGATGTAGCTGCGATATTGCAGTGTGCCATAAAACGAGTCAATATTCCTCTGATATTGCTGCGATATTGCGTTCTGATTTGTCGTTGGTCAATGTTATTGTATTATTGCTGCATTATCGCCGTGTAATATATCACAAGGCAATATTCCTGGGTTTTTTCTGCGATATTAGTGTGTGATATATATGGTCACAATATTACTATAATTATTTAAGTAACTTATCTCACTGATGGGATTATACTGAACTACGCGGTCGTGCAAGTTAAGCGATAAGCAGTAGTATTATGTAGATTATCAAAATTTATCTAATGTTATCAGAATTTATCTTCAGCCTCTGGTTCTAAACGAATATCTACAGGACTGCTCTTTAGAGATTCGTTTTGCCGATAGAAATCATTAACTATTAGCGGTTTATTCTTAAGAAACTGTTTCTTTATAAGCAGTTGATGGTCTCTTGCGTAGTATTTGTTTTGGAAATTCGTATCCATATCATTCATTATTGCATATTGATTATTAAATATGCCAAAGTTCAAATATTATATAGAGAATACTGCGAATTCAAGAAAACTTTCATGTTACTAATATTACGATGATGAAAACGACTGGCGTTTACAGCAGACTTTTACTCAAAACTATAACTTCTGTTGCCGCTTATTTTCTTGACAATCTTTCAATGCAATTTTAACATTATTAATGCATTAGCTATTTCGGCAACACTTCCGACTAGACTACCAGTTTCACTTAGTCCTGCAAAGAGTAGCATGTGAAAAGGAAACTCTTCCAATTTTAGGAGCAAGGGTATTTTAGGAGTAAGGAACGAGAACTTACGAGTACTATTCTTAAGAGCTTGATGCGTATCTCTTAAGTAGGAATATACGACTTCGAAATGTGAGATTAACAAGCAGATCTTGTAGAAATGATATCTCATTCTAAGGAGAATAAAGTGTTTCATTACTCACTAATATAGATTGATTTTCGAAGTATGCATGGGCTAAATGAATAAGTCAAAGAGTGGCAACGATGTTACTTAGGATATGGATACGCTATAGAACAACGTACGGACATCATTGAATCGATAAACCGATCAAGAAACAGAATTTTGTAATTCACACTTTCAAAATCTCATAAAAAGTACAAGATAAATCTGTACTCTTCACACATTAATCTTCATGCAAATATTTTTTTCAATCGAAGATTATTGTTGCGTGTCTACTTAAGGGCGTGATAATGAATCATACCTTTTTTCTCATTCAATGGAGTACGAAGACTCTTTTGTTTCGAACCAGATAAAATACGATACTTTTTACAAAAAGTAAATCACTATGTGTTCATTAAATTTTCCATTTTGTAAAAGCTCTAGTTTTACCTTTGTCATTTTAAGAGGTACTGACAAATTTAATCCTGAATTAGTGTAAAAGTGAGAAGCATGTAAGTCTAAGATTTTAATAGATATATGTCAAAAACTTTTGAATACATCTGCTAACAGTAAAGCATCTGTTTTTGAGTATAAATCCAATTACTCTCTTAATGTTTTTAAACGTAACCTATCGCACACATAAAAAGCATGTTTGTAGTCTGCTTAGAATATAAATATGTGAATCCGTTAATTTAGTATAAAATTTATTTATTGGCGACGGTTTTGTAGTTAATACTTTATCTAGTCCATGTACAAAATCGTATGCCCTTACATCTAAGAACATCAATATTTGCATTAGAGAATACATTTAATTGAAATTCCTTTATTGCTACATTGGTATTTTATTGGTACATTATCTATATATGAAACAAGTTTCTCTCAGAATGCTGGTAAAAATTGTAAAAATCGTCAAGAATCTAGGAATCTAAAACTAATAACAGTTATATCTAAACCTACTCGATCATTCATCAATCAAGAAGTTCAAATTCTTTTTTAAATTAAATGTTTATCATAATTAAGAATATCGAAAATTACGGGAATAAATTTTGATTCTTTACAGTTCAAATTGTATAAATTATGAGTAGTGCCTTTGAATCCAATGAAAAAAATTAATTTAAAGAAAATAAAAAAAAATTTATTGATTATTAATTTAATCTAATTGTAAAAAATACCTTCCTGTAAGGTGCGAATGATTTCGTACCGCCATTTGCTTACCTCGTATGGTTTGCGACATATATCGTAAACGGTCGATTCGTAAGTTTCATTGGTTTTTGATTTTTACAGAGCTGATCAATTTGCTCACAAAATGATTTGACTTCATGATCAAACTATTGCGCTGGTGACTGTTCATTCCTACTTTTCTATCTATATGATTTACATGCGGATAATTTAAAAAAATGTTCCAAACATCTTTCACAATAGTTTAATTTTTTTATTTTTATTAATCTTACTCATTTGTGAACTTAAAAGTCTGGATATACTTTTAATCCAAACTTAATGGAATTTGGGCACATTTCCATTATCATTTGGAATATTATTTTCTGCATATTCGTCAATGTAGAAATTTTGAATGAGATGAAGATTTGCATGTTTCTTCTTGTTTAATGAAATATAACAAGGTGATACTTCGTATCTCAATCCATACTTCCTAAGCATATAAACATTTACTGAAATATTATTCAATTTTTCAAATTTTTAAAAATCTTTTAGTTTTACGGGAAATTCTATATTACCAAAGCTCCAGTCGTTTCTATATTTACGATAATTATGAATTCTCTAAGGATTTGTTTCATTCGGATATAATACTGAAAGAATGTCATTTTAAGCATTGGTTATTAATTTTATGAACATTGATATATGCTCTTTTTAATGTTATAAACTTTGAAAGTGGAATATACGATCTTCCTTTGTGAGGTGAAATTTTTTTCATGTTTATAATACTTTTCAATAAGTAAAGAACTACGGAATCTTTTTTCTGGAATTTTTGTAGATGTATAAAAACAGGCTCCTTAATATGCTCCACAAATCATTTCTCTAAATCAGTAGACATGCATAAGGCAGCATTCACATTCGTGAAATATTTAATATTTGTTCTTTCATCTCAGCTTTTCAGCGTGAAAAATCCTGACATAAAATCAAAATTTACTTTTATTGCTTTATATTGTAGTACCACTAAGCATGGCTAAATTTTTTACTCAAAGAGCATTAGTTCGTCGAGCAAGAAACTTAGGATGTCTATTTTTTAAATTAACAACAATACCAGTGCTTATTCGTTTTTTAAAAGCTGATTAAATATCTGTCCATTCGACTTTATCCATCTTGTTAGAGTTTAGATTAATGCTGGCTGCCGATATTCGATGGAAATCAAATGAAAAACAGTTTGTGATGAAAAGCACTTTTCTATTACTGCCCTTTTCACTAGAATGCGGAAGAAAAATGGTCATTTTTCTATTAGTCAAAAAATCTTCTACTTTGTCGAAAAAAAACTTTTCCTCATTGTCGGAAGAACTCCATTTTCTCCTCTCTCCTTTCAATTTCGGACTTTATCTTATGATATAAGGATACATTTTTAAGGTAGATAAAAAAATTTAACCTCCTATTTTTACTCATTAGTAGAAAGTTCATTTTGTGGACTCTCCTTTTGACTCTCTCGAATACCTCCCCCTTCGGATAAGATTTCCCTTTTTTCGGATAAGATCCCTCTCGTCAAAGATTTTTTCTAAAACTTTCGTGTTAACTATGGAAAATTGTGTTTGATTGTTGGACTCTCCTTATGGATGGACAAGTATTTAATGTTAGAACCATTACCCCCTCCCTAATTCAATCGTAATAATGATCGAACTTGCGACCAGTAAAGAAATATATTTTCCATAGTCGCTCAATCTAAGAAATAATAGCCTGTGTACACTACTAATTCATAAGTGCATCTCAGTTAGGCATTTGAATGTTTTACTTTATTTAGACTCTCTCTTTAAATAATAGATCGCTTAAATATATCTGATAATATTTTTCAAAATCCAATTCATGAAAGCGTATCTTTAGACATGCGACGGGGTCATCTCATTTCCAAACATAACAATTTATACAATTTACCGAAATCGTGAAGATATAAAGGGTACAGGTAAAGAAAATTATCTCGCCTTTACTAAAGTATTGAGATAAATAATCGCTATATCAATAGTCATTCATAACCATCAACTGTCAGCGGGATATAATAATTGGTTGGGTCAGCCTCAGTGACGCACGTGTTCGCTTCTACTAGGACCCTCTCACATGCTCCTTTCAAGATGTGAACCTTATTCAAAATAGAACGCTCATATACTGATTTTCCATAATCACAACCTTTTCAAATTCTACATTATGTAAAATCTCTTTCATTGAAGGCATAGCACTAAACACAAACTATGCTTTCTATTCAAACACAACGATGTATACTCGTTTTAGAGAAATCTGACATTCATCCACTTTATAATTTCTCTGTTGAAATCGAGAAGAAAAAATATTTTACTCATTATTTAAAGCCTGACGGATTAATAGATCATCCTCTATAGAACAGGTGTTCGCCTCTGCTCGCACGCATATCCATTTTTCACCCTGATGTAATAATACTTTAGATTGTATAACTATATAACTACTTTATATTATATAATTCTTCTCAAATATAATAAATGAAAATGTTCAAAGAATCGTTCGCCATCCTCTTCATTTTTTATCTTTTATAATATAGCGGGAGTGGTACCATTTTCGCAGGAAGAGGAGGAGAGTCCCTCATTTTCTATATATTACAATAAACTGAGGGCATAGTGCACTTTTTCAGGAGGAAAGGTATGCGCTATGATACCTATAGTATCATAGCGCATACCTATATATATATATATACGCATACTCATCTGGCGAAGAAAAAAATCTTGTTTCATAATGATGACGCATCAGCGTACTCGTCAATCGTTGCGATCGCTAAAATCAACGATCTGAAGTTTGAATTGGCATTACTAGACTAGAACACCGCTATAAGAAATGTATCAGCCTCATATATTGATCATATTTGTATTATTTTTAATTTATTTAATTAGACGACTAAGTAAATAGAAAGAGCACGAAAATCGGTCAGCCAATAATAGGATTAAAGGATTATGGCACAACGAAATACGTGGAAATAAATATATTATAATTGCATTTAATTTACAAAATAATAAATGATTTTTCTTTATTTTATTTGTTATAGGGAGTCGCTAGAGAAATTGAAATGGAGCAATAAAATATTGTTGTTAATTGTTTTATTGTAAATTATTAATAAAAAAAACTATTATGATTAATAATTAAAAAAAGGTATTTACTAAAAAAAGTTATATTGACCCAGTCTATTCACCCGTCCCTAGACGATCCTGCATCTTCATAGAACCCTAACAAAAGTTTAAATATTGCACAAGATAGGAGGAGACGGATCGTCACATATTTGATAAGCATTTTTAAAAATTAATCCAAACAGAATTTTGAACTTTAGTCCTCTATCTTTTGATAAGCTCCCTTTCTTGAAAAGATAATTAAGTATACTATTCTCTGGAAAGTAATAAAATGTGACTACAGAAACAGGGAGAAGCATTTTTGGAATGCTATTCTTTTCTAAATCGCGAAAGTGTTACTGTTTATATCTATGGTTTCGTATTATGCGTGTTATTATTAATTCAATTATTTATTTTCCACATATTGTATGCTTTTCTTATTTTTTCTTTGTATTATACATTGTATATACATTTGGTATTTATATTATGTACCATTTTTAATTTCATGAATTTTTGTTATAATTTCAATTGATTTCCACTGATAGTCTGAACAGTCTTACAGGCTTTAACTTAAGACAAAAAAAATCATCATCAATCAATCAAAAAAACTCTCTTTTCAAAATATTTGCAGTTAATGGATGATCATACATATGTGTAATTAATTAATAAAAATTTAACTTTGACTTTGACAGATTTTTTTCCTCTGCGTTATTCTCTAATTTTATCCTCTAATTTTTATAGTTAATAACTCATTTATTACGTAGGTGAAAATATAATATAGAAAATGGCATAAAAAGTACAAGAATTGTCATATCTGTAATTTAGTGCAAAATGTAATTGATAAATATCATTTTCAATTTTTAGTGATTTGTGCTCAGGGTTTAATTGCAAAAGACAAAAGTGGAACATCAGATCCATACGTGACAGTACAAGTTGGTAAAGTAAAAAAGCGCACGAAGACTATGCCACAAGAATTGAATCCAGTTTGGAATGAAAAATTTTATTTGTAAGTAAAAGTTTATTTACATTAATTGTGAAAAATTATCATACTCAATTTACAATAATTTTATGGTAGTGCCCCTAAAACTATTTAATACATTTACTAAGTTGAATGCCCTGAAAAGTGTTCGCGCTGTTGGTAGTATATATATATATATATATATATATATATATATATATATATATATATATATATATATGCGAGAGCGTGCGCGATAGGCCTCACATAGGCGCCACTGCACCGTGACGCCCCGACAGTAATTGAGGGAAAACCCAAACCGTTACGGCAGCCCAGAAAGTATAGATGGGTACTCTCTCGTGCAAGTATACGCCCGCCGGCCCACCCTAATACTCCATGCATCTCCGCTCCAATGTAAAGGCAGGCATAGCGAAAGAGCAAGAAGCTCGGTAGATTACTGAGCACACACGATTGGCCGACAGCGTAATAGAGGGGGAAAGAAGAACTGGTAGCAAATACTATTATCTTATTGAATTTATAAAGTTATATTATAAAGTTCCCTTATAAAGATTATTATAAAGTTCCCTAGACATTCTCTTTTAATAACGTATTATTTAATACATTTGATATTTCTTACTCACCTGCACCCACTCATCCTCAACGGTAATCCCAGAGTTTTTGGGGACTCAGCCGGGATGCAGAAGAAATATTAATTGATAAATTACGAAGTTCAACTACGGAGAAATCTACCAGAAAGTGATCGGGTGCATCGGTAGGTGACCGGCGCGCATATTGAGTCATAAAGGAGTACAATCTATAAGCATCTAGATTGTAAACCTCGGTAGGCGACCAAGAGAATTTAGCCGTAAAGAAGTTTAATCATCAGTGGCTTTCAATAAAGTTTCAGAGCAGAAACTATTTATCGGAGCGAAGGAAAGAAATACAGCAGCTACAGCCTTTATCCGTCCAGCAGTCTCAAGTGGGACACGAAAATGTGCATCTCACAAGTGCGGGAGAGAGGACGCCGACAGGCGATTCAGCGAGTTATGAGCGGCAATTACATCAGGCACCAGCGGCAATGGCCGGAGCATCAATGGTGCCGCAATAAGCGTCAACAGTACGGAACGATAACCAAGGCTTTATTCAGCAGCTTCTTGGAGCACTACGCCAGGAAAGATCGGGACCCCATAGGATTTCTTTTAAAGACGAAGCTAACGCTCTCAGCAAGTTCTCCGGACTGGATGACACCCAGCGAGTCAGCGCCTGGATCAACCTGATTAAGCAAGTAGCAACCGTGAATAAGTGGCCGGAGCATGAAGTGTACCTCGCAGCTCGACGAGCGCTCACCGCGTCCGAGGAAAAATGGATAGCCTCGCAATGGCAAGCCTGCACCTGGAGTGAGATTAAGCAGTGTTTGAAAAGCGCATTTGATTGCCATATGGAACACACGGGAAGAAGTTCGTCTCAAAATAGTCGTCAAGGAAGAAGGGACGAAACATCAAGGAGGGCGCCTGCACCTCCTGAAAAAAAGAACTGGCAACACAAATCGAGCGCCAGTATGTGTTTGAATTGCGGCAAACCAGGCCACTTAGGCAGGGAGTGTCCGGATAGGCAAAAAGGTGTCATTTGCTATAAGTGTCGAAAGCCGGGACACGTTTCGAAAAATTGTGTGGACAAAGTAATGTTGCCGGCGCGAGAGTTGTAAATCAAATTCAAAGTGGAAAGAGAGACCAACAGCGCGACCACGCCAAAGCCATCATTCAAGGAGTCAGCGTCATGGCGCTAATCGATTCAGGCGCGCTAGTCAATATATTAAGAAAAGATCTGTGGAACGAGATACAGAATCTCTCAGGAGGCAACGTCCCAGTGATCGAATATATTAGGGACTTGAATGGATTTGGCAACGCCCTCGCACATCCAAAGGGCCGAGCTGTTTTAAGTATATTTTTAAACGGTGCTGAGTACAAACTAGAATATGTCGTTGTACCAAAAGAAGTCACGGAGGAAAAAGTTCTTATAGGAGATCCATTGAGAGACCTCGCGAGGGTAGTTCTCGAAAGGGACAGAACTATAGTGGAACCTCAGCCCGCCGCCGCCTACGTAAATACCATAAGAGAAGAATGTGCCCGATTAATATAGCGCTACAGGGAGTTCGAAAGGAGTTGCGGGAAGAAACGAAGGAGATAATCAAGAACTATCAACCACAAGCGACAGAAGAGGTGCCAATAAAAATGACGATCCTTTTGAATGACGAGACACCGATATCGCGCACTCCCCGGCGTCTCACACCGAAGGAAATGACGGTAGTGAACAAGAAAGTGGAAGAGTGGTTAAGTGAAAATACAATTGTGCCGAGTTGTTCAGAGTTCGCGAGTGCGGTAGTGGTCGTGCGGAAAATGGATGGCACGCCACGGGTGTGCATCGATTACAAACCGCTTAATCGTATAATAATTAAAGAGAGGCCATTATCGAGAACGTGCTGGACGATTTAGCAGATGCTCGTGTTTTCTCAACCATCGATTTGAAGAACGGCTTTTTCCACGTGCAGGTGGAGGAAAGCAGCCGTAAGTATACTTCATTCGTGACTCCGAGCGGGTAATATGAATTCAACGTCGTCCCTTTCGGGTTGGCGACGTCGCCGGCAGTATTCATGCCTTACGTACGTTACGTATTTCAGGACCTTATAAAAAGCAAAATAATGCTCGTTTTTATGGACGATGGCGTCATCAAGGCAAGTGATGAGCGGGAGGCGCTCGACCGGTTAAAATTGACGCTTGACACTGCTTCCAAGTTTGGACTCAATATAAATTGGAAGAAGTGCCAATTATTGCAAAGAAAGATCGAGTTTCTTGGACATGTGATCGAAAATGGTAGTATAGAACCGTCACCAGGAAAAATGGAAGCATTGGTCGATTACCCGAAGCCAAAAACGGCGAAACAGATTCAACGCATTTTAGGACTGGCCGGGTATTTCCGTAAATGTATTAGTGTATATGCGCAGATCGCAAAGCCGCTTAGCGATCTGTTGAAATCGCGCACGACAACAACGACAGAAGTTCTGGAGAAGCTACGTATACTACAGCAGCACTTTGGTACCCGCATCGTTTTATTACCGATAGAGGTGCCGCATTCAGATCTTAGAAATTCGACGACTTCTGCTGCACATAAAAGATACAGCATCAATTGATTACTGCTGGAGTTCCATGAGGAAATGGACAGGTCGAGCGTGTTAATGCGATAGTCGCTTGAGTGTTGACGAAACTGTCGATCGACGAGCCCAGACAATGGTACAAACACATCAGCCATGTACAGCGGGCCATTAACGGAACATACCAACGCTCGATACGTACGACGCCGTTCGAACTGATGTTCGGCACAATGCTCTATCGCGACGACGCAGAACTCAAGGAGGACATTGAGCTTCAAATGGTCAAGCTTTTCGATGAATCGCGCTCGGAAGCCCGCGGAGCCGCAAGAAGAGGAATAGAAAAAATTCAAGATGAAAACCGACGCCAATATAACCGTAAACGGAAGCCCGCCACAGTGTATCAACAGGGCGACCTCGTGGCAATTAAAAGAACACAAGTGGGCCCCGGCTTAAAAATGGCCATCAAATTCATTGGATCATACCGTGTTCTGCAAACTACTAACGCACATGACAGTTATGAAGTCGAAAAGATAGGAGACGGAGATGGACCAGCAAAAACAACGGCAACAACATAAAACGGCCGACAACATAAAACCCTGGCGTGCGTTTAGGGACGATCTGGAGGAAGATCTCCAAACAGATGAAGAAAGTGATGATATTGAATTTATCCAGGAGGATTCAACAGGCAGCGATAATATCTCCGTGAACACGGCCGATCACGCAATTTCAACGACATCTGAGGCCAGGCGTCCGTCAGGAATGCCGAATGTGGGAGCGTGCGCCGATAGGCCTGACATAGACGCCGCCGTACCGTTGCGCCCCGACAGTAATTAAGGGAAAACCCAAACCGTTACGGCAGCCGAGAAAGTATAGATGGGTACTCTCTCGTGCAAGTATACGCCCGCCGGCCCCTCTTGATACTCCATGCATCTCCGCTCCAATGTGAAGGCAGGCATAGCGAGAGAGCAACGAGATCGGTAGGTTACTGAGCGCCCAC